>RJWM01004432.1:26426-101843 GCA_004363535.1 Dasyprocta punctata | reverse complement strand
ACATTTGCTTTGGCTCATGGTTTCAGTACCATTCGCAGCTGGATCCAAGAAAGAAATATCATGATGAATATGAGTTGAGAAGGAAAGTTACACAACTCTTGGAAGCCAGCAAACAGAATGAAAAGCAAAACCACAGAGAGAAAAAGGCTTGGAACAAAATATTCCTTTCAAAGTCACATCCATAGCGACCTGCTTCCTCGAACTATGTCCATCTCCTCTTGAGTCCATTATGTAATGAACTCATCAGTGGATTAACCCACTTGATGATATTAAAGACTTGATGACCCAGTCACTTCCCTAGAGTCCATCAGCTTTGAACACATGCGACACTTAGAGAATATTTATTGTCTAAATGGTGACATGTAATTCCCAGCTATGTGTGTTTCCCTGCAGGCTTCACTAGTTGCATGCTAGTTGATTTCTTCCATGCAAATGATGAGGCCAGTTGGTGTGTGGTGGAGGCTAGGAGAAGACAGGCGTGGGTGGGAGATGAGGCCCAAGATGAAAGCTCTGGCTTTCATGGCCTAACATTACAAGTGATGTGTGATCACTTTGGTGTACTTTACGATGCACATAATATCAGGACCATGTGGAGGAAACTGTTTCCACATGGCAGATCCAACAGACAGATTCCAAGGTCTTGTGTATGGCAAGCAATGGATTGCAAAGTGTACACACTATGGTGGGGGTTGTCACAGATGGAGAAATGGTTGATAGAAAAGGAACGGTGCACACTGAGCAGATAAACCAGGATCCTTGTTTCAAGTGTGAGAGAGGAAAAGAGATTTTGCATGTGGTTTATCGTGGGACCCATGGAATGACCCTAAGGTGGCTCAAAAGTGTGGAAGGGAGTCACTTAGGGAGGTGTGGCCTTAGAGTGGTGCTCCAGCTCAATTAGGTGCAGGGAAGTGAATTCCTCAGGCCCCAATATCCTATTTGTACCAAAAACAAAACAAAACAAAACAGAAAGAAAAAAGCCACCATCACCAGCAAAAAACACGTAGTTGTCATACTTGGAAGTGAAATCATGAAGAGCCATCTCAGATACTGGCTACGCAAAATATTAAGTAACAAACACAGCTTTTCTGTATTTGTTCTGAAAGAAATAAGAGAAAAATCAAGTGTTTTCCATTTGCCCTTTCCACCTTTGCATAGGGAAGGAATTTCCCATCTCAAAGTGAACCAAACACTGCATGGTGCGTAGTTGGATGGTCTTCATGGAATATTTAATTTGTCCTTTAGGAGTTTAAGAATGAAGAGGATATGATCTAAGAAAAGAAAAAAAGAAAGAAAAGGAGACGCTTGATGATATTTAGTCAAATAATAAGAAAGAACATCCTAGGATTTCACTTTTAAGGTTGCTTTCATTGGGTTGTTGCTTCTGTTATTTAAAAGAATTTCAAATGTTTGCCATTCACCCCAACCAGCTTAATATGTGAATACTGTTCCCATCCCCTTAGTTTCCAATAATGTTTTTCAAGTATTTTCTCTTGTTTTCCTCTGAACATGATTTGTCATTTATAAACACTATAGCCAAAACCTTGGGGTCATCAACATTTCGTAAATAATTCGCTTTACTTCCAAATTGAATTATCCTGGAAGAGCTCAAAAGCAGCACGAAGAGAAAACTAAACTAGTGTTGGATGATAGTGAACAACACTTTTATAAAATAGGATTCAGAGAAGTGAAATAAAATTATTGACCAGCTTTAAACTGCAGAAGGAGCAATCTCCTGCGAAATTGCAATCTTTGCAATTACAATAACAATTTCTATTCTTGTAGTATTTATTACTTAGCTGTATAATCTTAAGAACTGGACCCATATCATTCCACTTAGTCTTCCCAACAGACTCTCAAGGTATAGAAATAAATTAATCCATTGGGTTCTAAACCCCACATTATCTTAAAGCTAAAAATATCTTTGCAATTGTTCTAAGGCAAGCCTGACTTTATACTCAGAATAGAGACCAGAAGCAAATGAGATTAAGATATTTGCTCAAATATACGTAAGTTTTTAGCTTGTGACTATTGAAAATTAAATTTTTTATAGCCAGGTGTGGTGGTGTGTGTCTATAATCCTAGCATGCTGGAAGGCTGAGGCAAGAAACTTGGATGTTCAAGTGACTAGGCAAGACCTGTCTCAAATTTTAAAATACAAAAAATGGCTATGGATGTAGCTCAGTGTGAAGGTCTGGGCTCTAATCCCAAGTTCCACCTCCTAAAAATACACCTTTAAGTCTTTTACACAAATGCTATTAGGGCTGTGGATTTAGCTCAGTGGTGTAAGCGCCTGCCTTGACAGACTCAAGGTTGTGAGTTTGATCTCTGGTACAAAAAAACAAAAAAGAGGAACTTTCCATGAATGCTATTAAAATTGTACAATAAATTCATTTATCTCATTTGATACTACAACAAATGTAATTGATGGGTGCTTATTTTGAGCACATTTATTCAAGCAGTTGTGTGTGTGTGCAGACTTATGAAAAAATATTAAGTTTAGAAAACTTAAAATGGAAATGAGATCTTTGGATTGAAATCCCTCAAATCTTTGTTTATTTTGTCAGCTGAAAATTACAAGTACATAAAATATTACTGTCTTACTGTATTGTCTGGATGGTGGGATTCAAAAGCACCAATTCTGATACTTTAAATTAAAAGAGACTTTTCTCAAGCATAACATGCAAAAGAACTTTGCTATTTGGTATATATGTGAATGCATGTTCAAAAAGAAACATAAGAGGATTACAAGTAAATCTTAAATTTAAAAATTTTAGGTGGAATTCCAAGCTCATTTCCATGTCAAAAACTTCATGAATATTGGACATTATTGTGAATATTTTGAAATGTATTCTTAACTGAATCACTAAGAGGTGTGTGTGCCTTTTTATGTGTGCATGTATGTGTGTATGGTTTATAAAACTTCAAATGTAAAGTCTGTGAAAGCTAAGGTGATATTTATGTATATCTAAGGTACACTACTTAGTATATATTATTACAGTATATATGGATTACACATATTATTAACTCAGTTGTAAGTAATCAATGTGCACAATTCCTTTGTTGACAAACTCTTCTTTTTGTGAACAATTCAGTTCACTAACAAAAACATTCAGCAAATTTTGTTTCCCTTTGCAAACTTCACATTGAGTGATGAATACCATAGTCGCCATTTTACCTGCAGAAAAAGAACATGGGTCTCTTCCCCAAGATCATGGAAGAAATTAAATTTGTGAATCATGGAAGAAATTAAATTAAATTTATGACTGTATATGGAAATTAAATTAAACCTTGTGAAACTGCTTTATTGTAGGTCAAAATCAGTTGAGTCTTGAGAACTCCATATAGATCAACCTGATAGTAGTGGTGGCTATTGCTGGGATGTCAGAATGTAAGAGATTTTAATGAACTGTTTCTATTCCTCTGTGTTTGATAACAGGTGTTTAAAAGACATGTATTCTCTTTGTTACGAGCAACAGGTAAGATGCAAATTCTTACTTGTATCTTGAAAAGGAAAACAAAATCAGGAAAGTTGGCTTGTACTTACGATGAGCCTTCCAAAACAGCTTCAAAAAGGAAGACTTTGAGGCCAGGTATGGTGGTGTACACCTTGCAATCCCAGCACTTGGGAGGCTGAGACACAAGGGTTGCTTCAAGTTCAAGGCCAGTCTGGGTTGAAAAATGAGTTCAAGGCTGGTCTGAAGAGCCCTGTGAAAACTGTGTCTCAAAAAGACAAAAGGAAGAAAACAAAAACAAAAACAAAACAAAAAAAAAAAAAAAAGGAAGCCTTTGAAAAAAGCAATAGTGGATATCAAAGGAAGACCAGCATTTGTAAATAGGACCCTCCTATTGCTGCAGTGTCTGAGTTGGAGATAATCATGAATATTAAAGTCTTTAGGAACCTGGAGAGGGCTCGCATTCAGAACAGCAGGACAGGGAACTCTCCCCTCATTAAACATGGCTTCTGTGTGTTCACCACACACCAAACACAGCTTGGGTTTTCATTAGATTATTTTTTTATCTAGGTGCTATTTTCCCTAGATGTAGAGAACAACTATACTTTGCTTTCCTACAAATGTTATCAGCACTTGTCTTTGTTAATGTTGCAGATATGGTAGGTTTCAGGTTTCAGATAACTTTACTTCCTCTTCCTAATAAGAAATAATTAATATAAATGAGTATAACATTCTTATATAGGTTGATTTCTATCCACTCAAGCCATTTTATTTGTTTTTAATTGGGCAAGACTCCAAAAAGTACAAAACATACTGCTGGAATGCCCTAATTTTAATTTCTGTGACACTATCTTCAATGTTCACTGCTGAGGAATCTGGTACTGGACCATATATAGACTCTGTAAGACTTTCTTTGTCACTTCAGAAGTCTCCCTTGAATCAAAGGTCCATGAAGAAGGCCCCAGGCTGGCTGTCTCTGACATAGACCACCCTCAGTTCTTAGGGCATACCCATTCCTGCGCTGGCCTTAGTAGTAGCAGTGACAAATGGTTCTATCTCTAGCTAATGCAGACAATAGTAGAATTTTCCACCATTATAATTCACAGTCTGGAGCCACAGGGTCCATTTGTCTGGCAAATTGCAGGTGACACATTGCAAGCTTTCCAAGTGGTCTTGACATCCTCCTCTCAAGAGTTTATTGAGCAGGATGCACTCCCTGCCCCTTCACCCTTCATGCTTCGACATTCCCCAGGAGGATGCTGTACCAAGAGTTCCAAAAGCAAGTTTTTGCCCATCTTCTTGGTAGACCTTTCACAGGTACATCAGAGCCTCATTTAGAGATGTGTATTTGGGGTAGATGCTTTATTACTATCATTAGGAACTCATCTGAAACAATGACAAGAGAACACATTTTAACTTCCTATTAAACATGTTACTATATAAAAGAAAACACTCGAGATTTTAATAGTTCATCTCTTGGTCATAACTTGTTATGCACATCATAGACAACTGAGGCAACATACTTTGTCATAATATGACCTAAATATAAGAGTTCTGAAAACGGAATTATCTTAAGAGAATTTGAAATTGGAGTCTCTGTAAACAGTGGCTATTGTAGTTCTGGGTACACCTTCAAACTACTGCCAGGCAGTGTTAGTTAGGACTGATTTTCTAGTCATCCATGGATTACAGTGATTTTGAAGCTTAGATAAAATATTGATATATTTTTAAAGAAAAGTTCTCTTTAAAAATCTGTAATTTTATCTTGGGCAGATCTGTATGTAAAGAAACACTTTTTTTGAAAGAGAGAGAGAAAATTGGTATAGCTGGAGAAAACCATTCCCACAAAGAAGACTATCTGAATGTGCTAATGTTTAACTTCTGGCGCTTTTGAGACTAGAAAAGACAAAATATCAGTGTGTCACTAAACATGATAATTCAGAACAGACTAAAACTAAGGATACAAATGGTTGAAAATAAGAGCAATAATATATAATACCATGATCATGTTGATATTATTTCATGTATTTATAGTTGAATAAGTCCATTTAATTATTCTGACTTCATCTTCTCTTGGCGTCCAATAATTTCTGTCAATTTACAGAAAATCTGGTAACTACTTAAGAGGAAAGTAATGGCTGCGAATACCAAACAGAGAAGCAACATGAGTCAGGAAACTTAACCCTGTGACTATTGGCTTTGCTGAATTCTGGAAAGTCTTATGACCTTACCAGTGTATCCCAGGGTGAGTCAGTAAGTTTCCTATAAACAATTGTGATTGTGAGTCTGTTCAACACCAGAAAGAGGCAACATCTGTGTAGGACTTAGCTTTAAAAACACCAGTCCTTCAGTAAACATTATTATATCTGAGTTATGGTATTTCATATTAGGGGAATAGTGTAACGGATAGTTTAAGATTTATTCCAAATAGTCAAAAGCTATATAGCACTCATGGGAAAGAAATAAAGCTCATGCAAAGAATCTGCAATGATAATAAAAACCTGTTACTATGGGGCTATGCCAGTTAATCTTAACTGTCAACTTGACTAGATTAATAGATTCCCAGGCAGGTGATTGGATCGTGGAGGAGGTGCTATCCTTATCAGCAAGTTAATACACAGGCTTTCATAACTGCATGTGCTGTTAAGAGTAGGGTCCCATTGGAGGTGGACCACGGGTTTCTTGCCTTTGGAGGGCATGTCTTTCACTCTTCCCTTGTAGTCTGATTTCTGGATGCCATGAAATGTGCATCTTGTCTCCCCCATTCCCCTCTAGCATGATGTTTTTGCCTTGAGACCAGCAGACCATGAGGTGAGTCCTCTGGAACTGTGAGTGACAATAAATCTTCCTCCTTTATGTTGTATGAAAGAGGTATGTAAAACCTTGTATTTAGAGTAACTTGTTCTGCAAATGTCCTGCAAACAAGCAAAGTATTCAAATAAATTTTAATTTGATAAATGTGTGATGACTTTCAATATGAGTACTATTTATGCTGAACGTCACAGGATCGCAATAGATCCAATAGTTGTCTCTCTCACTGCTGGATTGCAGCTGGTCCTCTCTCAACTGCAAGAGATTATGAAAGAGAGTTCATCTGCAGATGAGGAGAAAAAGGCAGAGGAATCCCAAACTTCAGATGAGATTAGGGAGATGTGAAAAATGTGGAAAACACTGCAAAATTTTGTAGAAAAGCACCACCCAAATAAACTTGAGGCAATGCAGAGATTAATCTCTTTGAGAAAAATGTGATGCCACATTTTTGTGAAATTCTTGAAAGGAAGCAAAAGCAAATGTCCTTGAGTTGCATGAAAAGAAAACAGATTCAGTTGACCCAATAGATAGCAGTAATTTCATTAGTTGTAGTGAAATTTGTCCTACACAATAATCCTCCTCTCTCTTGCCTCGCTCATACCACCCATGAAGGTTTACAAAAGTAAGTGCAGGTTAATTTGGGTTTTTCTTTATTTTGTATTTACTTTATTATTTTGTATTATGTTGCAGCATTGTAATCCTTTTCATATGAATATTTTTAGCTTCGTTGAATGAATCATCTGACTTTCTATTACTTCATATGGAGAAATTCACTTTGATATATAAGTGTTCTGTAATGCAAGCATGTTTCTACAGTGTATTATGCTCACAAACCAAGGTTTTACTGCATTTTGTTCCAACAACAGAAAGCTGACCGAAACAAGAACTGATGTGGAATGATCATCTGCCTGCTGAGAATCCTGTTATTCATTTTGACACAATTAAAAACCAATGCCAGAGACTCAGTGAAAGTTAGCATCCTAGTCACCACTATTCATAGCACCAATGAAACTATTCAATGTTCGGAAGATTTGGGTGTGAAATGACTTTCTCTACCTTGGTAGCATTTCATGATAGGTTTCATTACCTGATTTATCAAATCAAGTTGCAAAGATAGAAACTAATAATTTGATTTGTTAATCCTAGGTTGAGAAATCTATTTCAATAAATTTATTTTATTTTTGTTAGTACATATTTGCAGTACATAATGACTGCATTCATCATGGTAAGTTGGTGCAGGTACATAACAAACCTTAACTCTTTTTACATCCTCTTTCTCCCAGATTTTGGTCCTCTTCTCATTTACAAATGATTCACAAAATTTCATTAAGAAATGCATTCTAAAAACTAAAGCAAATGATTAGAGGAAGTCTAATAGTCTGTAAACTGCATAGTTTTTGCTTTAAACAAATTTTTATGTTGTGCTTTAAGATTTTAGGCCTGTCATTTGTCCTTTCAGTTCCAATTTATTGTTCAAAAAAATAAGCTGTATGGAATGTTTTTAAGGCATCCCTTACAGTCATTTCACATAGTAGGCATCTTGAATTTGATGCTCAAAATGAAAATAGATCATTAAATTTATATTTAATCCAAATTTAGTGACATATGAATTGAGTAGGTCATATGTTTATTGAGAGCTAATTGTCATTAAATTCTCTTTGGGGTGTTACAGATTCTGAGATAGTAAAAGGATACAGTTCTTATCAGGCTTATGTACCAGGTGAGATAAACTTGAAAACAAAGAATGAACAAAAATAGGACACAGATAAGAAATACCACTCACTTTACATGGCTAGGCAGGGTACAAATATTCAACAAATTATGAAGCCATTATGCTATTCCTTTGCAATTCTAGTATCAATTAAACATTCTCCTCATTAAAATACTTTAAAATCTTTTTTTAGTAATTAGAGGTTTCACACTAGGTGAATGTGTTATTAGCCCAATATTCCTCTCTTTTCATAGGTCTTCTTCTTTTTTCCTACCTCCGTGGTCCAATTTAATGTTGTATCACTTTCCTCATTTCTATTTATCAGAGCTGAAAGACAAAACACAATGTCTTCTTTTTCTTTAGAAGCTCAAATTTCAACCTGAAATAAATTTCTGCCTTTATTATATAGATTCTATTACTATTCACCTGTTATTCTATATTTTTGTGTTTCAAAATGCTTTTATTAAAATTTGTGCAATATACTATATATTCTTCCTAAAGGGAAACCATAGTAAGAGATATTTCATGGATATCTTTGAATTTACACAGGAAAATAAAATATATGTTGTAGTTGAATGTTCATTGGTTTTAAAGGACCACTGACTTAAAGGCTGATTTTAATTTTTAAAAAAAATTTATTAGTACATTTGACAGTACATGACGCTACTTTCCCTGTGGGGAGGCGGTACATGGACCCCTTCTTGTCATACTTTTGCCACTCTCAACTCTCTCAATCTCTTTCTTTCCTTCTTACTTGAGAAAGATCTAGCTCCCTAGTTTCTATTATCTGTCTTTAATTTGCTCTTTATTTATAATTCAGTTTTCTCATTTAAAATAAGTCGTGTCATATTTAAGCTTGTATGTCGGACTTATTTCATTTAACATTATGGTCTCAAGTTGGGTCTATTTTTCCAACAAATGAGTCAGTTTTGACTTTTTCTATGCAAAGCAGAACTCCATTTTATGCAAATACCTTGTTTTTTAATCCATTCATCCATTGATGGATGTATAGGCTGCTTCTAAGATTTGGCTATTATGAATCATAGTACTATAAACATGGGTGTGCGTGTGTCACTGGATTTTATTCCCTTAATTCTTCCAAATCTCATCCCTAAATCTCCCACATCCAGTTGCAGTTACTGAATTTTAACATTACCTGAAAATAACAATGTACTTAGATTAGCATTCTCTATTTAAAAATAACATGTTGGCATATTAATATGAATCACTTTTTTCTGTTACATTGAATAATAGCTAAATTCTGAAATTTCTCTTTCATTTTCTCTGAATAATAGCTAAGTTTTGGTTCTGGGTGTCAGAATATGATATAAATTGACAGAAACAGCTATAAGACAACTTATTGAGGCACACTGATAATTTTTGTGAATGTTTTGTTAAAACTGGCACTCATTAAGATGCATCAAAACGTTAAATATAGCTCAATGAATTTTTGTCAAGTTTCTCCCTTTGCAATGAAATTATAGAACTCAAGCAGAATTTAGAAAGATCACAGTTTCAGTTTTATTTCCATAGTTTCTTAGTCAAGCTCTCTGCCTTCAGTCTTACCCACAATTAATGTGTTCCCCATAGGATATCCATTATCTTTTTTTAAATAATGCATTAAAAATTTTAAATATAAGAGTAAGTTTCACAGTAGGACAGATTTAAATTTTTATTACCATTGAAGAGGATTGCTCCAAGTTAAGACAAAATCTCCAAATTGTCTTTGCAATCAATTCCCAATGAACAATGTAAAAAATGATGAACTCACAGTGAATGATTTAAATAATTCATTGTGTGCAGTTTACCTGTGCATTTATTTGTGTTATATGTTTGTGCACCTGAAGATAAAATAAAAATAAATAAAATGATAACACAAAGTTAAAAGAAAATTGTTCACTGAATTCATGGTTGATGGATAGACATCTTAAAGATGGGTTGAAATGCAGCTGAGTTGAGAATGATAAACTCAGACAACTGAAACAAAATGAAACTGACAAAACAGTAGATTCATGATCTTGCTCACATTTTGCGTGTTTCTTCTACTCTAGGAAAATAATTATACATACATGTCACCAGGTGTTATTGGATTCATTCCTTGGTGAGCAGACAAAATTTGTCCCAATACCTTTGTAGTAACTGCTTCCTTTTGCTTGGTTGGTCAGCATTATTGTGGGTGAATTCTCTTTGACCTCAATTAGAATGTAGCTCTCTTCATTAAGAAAATACGAATCCTTGGATACCTGGAAGTTATTCATTTTCCTCTACTATTTTGCCCATTTTGTTTCTAAAATTCTAAATTGATTTATTTTTATCCTCATTTAAAAACTCTTTAGCATCTCCATGAGATGAAATCCACACAACACAAAATGGACGTTCAAGGTTCTCTAACCACCAAATTCAATTTTATTCAGGTCCAAAAATATTTGTAATTTCCTGAGCCTACCAGGAAGTTTTCTTGCATTCTCTTCTCTTTCTTGCCATTTTTCTTCAAGATCTAGCTCCATGCCCCTCTCTAGGTGAAACTTTTCATAAATGGCCACTAGCTATTCCGTACTCTATAGTTCAGACTTGTACTACACGTTTGCCTGTGATCTCATCTTCCTGCAAGGTTGCGGACTGTTAGAAAGCAATAAAAAAATCGCTTTCTCCTTTGGTTGCCATGTACCTCAGTCCACCAAAACGATTTCTAGGAACAACTTTTGAAAAATCCTCTGTCATCTTGGAACCAGGTAAATCATCATATCAGTGTGTGACCTGAGTGATCTGCATCAATGCACACACACACACACACACACAAAACACAGAGGCAGAAAGTTGATCTGAGTAAAAGAATGCAAAGAATGTTGACAGGGAAATGGCTTCAGTCTTTGTATCTGCTCTCATCAGAACAGAACTCAATTCTTTATTTGTTAAAGAAGTAATTTTAGGATGCAAATCTGGGAAAAGATGTACATTTTTATACAAAGCTCAATAATAAAGCCATAAGATGCTTCTTTTTTATTAAAAAAATGTCACAAAGCATTTGGTTGCTGCACTTTTAGTGGCAATGTACTATATCCTGACATTAATAAAAGTATTACATTAAAAGCACTTGGCAGAATGTGGTCCAGTAATAATAATAATCGCCACTCATAGCTCAAAACTAATAGCTCAAAGCACTTCACAACGTACTGTTTAGTTTCGCTCCTTCCCACATGCTACTCAGTTCATTCTCACTCATCCTGTAAGGTGGGTGAGTGCATGATTTTCATTAAAATAATAAAAATAAATGAAATGTTTAATACGGAAAAAACTAAACAATCTTTTATAACTGTCTAGAGGAGCTGGAGAACTGGTGGCAGGGGCAAGAAACATAAGGAATAACCATATTTTCTGTAAGCTTTAGGATCACAATGAGAACAAAATGTTCTAAATTTGTATAAAATGCTTGTTTGAATAGCCAGGTTTACCTGGGATCTTGAGACTCAAGTTTCTGAGAACAATCATAGAGGAGTGAACAGAAGCAGATTTGCCTGTTAGAGAACCCGACTTGAAAATCTACAAAATCTGCCCCTAAATCTCAGTATTCTGTTTTAGAATTTCTTGATTTCCCCTCTGTGGCTGGATTCTGAAAGTGATTTCTTCCCAAAAACCAAGGTTTATGCTATGCACACTAGTTTAGTTGTCATCTCTTAGAATCTAAGTCTTGTGGGAGGGGTTGGCCCATAACTGAAAAAAAGTTGTTTCACACTTTTGTTTGCTTTCTAGTTAATAGTTAAGTACAACCACTGGTAATCTCTGGCTACAATGATTGCTAGATCTTTTTTTAAATTCCGAATTTTCAAATTTCTTTAAGATCATTTTTCCTGATATTCTTATCTTTCTCATATCTGCAGGGTCTGCTGTGATTTCTGATTTATCATTCTTAATATTTATACTTTAAACATTTTCTTTCTCCTTGAGCAGTAGGATGAAAGCTCTATTATCTGTGATTCTGGTGCTCTAGTTTGTTGTATTTTTCTTTTCTGATTCAGAAATATTTGCTATTTTGCTCACCTCAAGTCAAGGTAAAAGTTAAAGTTATAAGAGGAGTATGAGTGAATGCTCAGGGAATAGTAATTCAGTCTCTCACACCAAACACCTTCTTGTTCTGATATCTCTCTGTCATGAATTTCTGTTTATCACCACCATGGCCTCGTGTGTGTGTGTGTGTGTGTGTGTGTGTGTGTGTGTGTACTTCTCGACCACATCATGGGCAATGCTCTTATCTGTTCTTTTTTCTGTTCTTGATATTATGATATTATGGAGGAAGAGTATGACTGATCTTTATGGAAATGACAGCTGAACTAAAGCTGGATATTAAATGTCATTATCCAAACTCCTCCTAGTTAGAAAACCTTTCTTAGGCACAAGGACTTGTCTACTTTGGTCCTTAGTTTTCTGCCTCAACAGTCTTCTCTATCTGTGTCTACCTCCCACTCTTTGATCTCAAAATTCCAGTGACATTTTCAGATAGAACAACTTGGAATTCTCTTTTTGCCCTGTCCTTTTCTTACGAGGTCGAGAAAATAAGAATTTTCTCATTTCATCAGTGTTCATGCAGTGCTTCCTCAGAATGAAATTAATCTAATTCAGAAATGCATTTGTAATAATTTTTCTAAATAATGCTTTTATCTTGTTCTAGAGAAGTGAGTCATTATTCTTTCTCCAAATTTCTCATTTTCACTTTTTCACATAGAGACACATGGATATATACAAACAATGCACCTTCCATGCATATTATGTGTGCGAATACATAGAAATATTCACATCTATGATATTATGTGTCAATATAATAAATTCAGAAGGATATGATACATTCTTAACTATGTTTTTTTGCATAATGGGAATGGAAAAATTAAGGAGATGGAAAGCATTTGTGTAGATAGTTTCCTTTGTTTTCTTTCACTTTGTGATATCTTTAAAAGTGCATTTAAAGCTAGTCACATGTACTGAAGGACTCCTCTGACCCGAGCGCTAGGGGACCAGAGACAGGAGAGTTACCATGAGTTTGAGGATGCCAGGTTTCATAGTTAATTCAATTCCAAACTGAACCACATAGTGATATCCTGTTTCCTCCAAAATGGAAAAAAAAACATTTAAAATGCCAGTGTACTCTTTGTTACATTTTATTTTATTTACCTATCAAGTTGAGAAACATATAAGGGTAAATGTAAAATAAGTGAAATTGTTTGAAGCACCATTCCGCATAAATACTTGATTTTCTGAAACATAAGTTTTTATTTCTGTCCACCAATAATTTCATAATATTGAAATATTAAGAATCCATATGCCAAAATATTCAGAAGGCAATGAGATAATTTTATTATGTCCTATGAATCATGTAAGTGCATAGTTAAAAGTAAGGTAGACATTGACATATACTACATTTCCTGTGCTTTTGAATACGTTCCTTCAAATCTCGGTGTGTTGGAAACTTATTCTCCAAGTTAGCATGTCCATCTTATTTAGAGGTGGGATTCTTTAGACATAATTAGGATGAAAGGAAATCATAGGGGCCTCGTGATAATATCCATGACTTTACATAAAGAGGAAGAGAGACTTGAGTTTCCATGCTTTACTCCAGTTGGACATAGTGTGGCCTCCTCCAAATTGTGGTGATACAGGAAGGTCCTCAACCAACACCAGAACTATTTTTTGGACTTTCTGATATCCAGGACTATGAGTCAAATATGCTTATATTCTTTACGAATTACCCACTCTTGGTGATTTTTTCATAGCAACTGAAAACTGATGAATATATCCTATTTTCTAAGGTGTGTTTTCCTTTGAATTCTGACATGTGATGCCCATTTAGGCTAAACTTCTCTGAATGAAGAATCCAGCACCCTAAGGGCCACAGTACTCCCAGACACAACTTCAGAATAATGAAGAACACTGAAAATGACCTGGGCTTTACCTTTAGAAATTTCCTGGATTTGATCCTCAACTCTACCACTTTTTCATCTTGGAACCTTCTGGATTACTCGGGTCACTGTAGATCTCCCTCACTCGTCTGTGAAAGGTGGATGATCATGTTTCCAGACTACACAGAAAATGCATCCAGTAAAGAAGGAAAGCAGAACATACAGTTTCATACACGTTCCAAACAGGTGCCCCACGTCAGGCCTTCTTATTTCTTTCCCTTTGGTTTAATCACCTGCCTGGATTTGCATCTGAAATTTCCTAATCTTCAATTTCTCAGGCCAATATGATTTCTTAGTCCTTTCTGTCAGAAAGCTGAATAGAACTCATTAATTTTGACATCTAAAATGATCCGTGCATAGGCAGATGATTTTCCAATCTTGGTTTAATTTCTTCATTCATGTCTACACTCTCAGACAAAGGATAATTTTTGTGATACACATGGAAATTATGATTCTGTTTCATCTTCTTAAAATATAAATATAGTATTTTATTGTTCATTGAGCATTATCTATTTATCATTTTGTTCTTGCTTGATCTTTCTTGTGAGCAGCATTTGATAGATGTGGTTTTAGTTTTTGGTTCCATAAAATAATAATAATTTGAATTGGACTCTTTTCCCCTATGGATAAGTATGATTTTTGTTTCTTTCACTATCTTGAAAGAACACATCATTACTTCAGGTTTCTATAATTTAATCTTGGGATTATTTTGGTGACCTGAGTTTTGTAAACTGCCTGCTTAAGTCGTAATTCATTTTGGCATTTTCTTAATGGAATTCACAATTCTTGACTCTGGAGGGGGCTCAGTCTATATAAACACTTAAAATGGTCTTATTTGCTTCCACAAAGTTCAGAAATCTCCAATAGACCTCTTCTCTAGCTCTACACAAGTCAGTATTAAATTTTTTTCAATCAGATTAATCATTAGTTTGCCAGTCTGCATTTGGACATCAGTGATTAGTCATCACATTTCCCAGATTTTAATAAGCTTGATGAAATTTATGGTTTAAAACCATGAGAAAAAAATAATTATTATGTAAGATATTGCACCTTGTTGCCATAGTAATAGAAATAGGAGCAGATCATGTTATGTTCAATTTGGAAGCTTAAAATAAAAAACGGTCTAAAAATCTATACCAAGAAATGCAATAACAGCTCATTTTTTACTCAGTCTTTAAATTCCAATGACCATGACAATATTTGTACTAAGAAACGTCCCCTAAATTCTAAATAATTTAAAATATCAAAAAGAAATAACAATATATAATAATTGAACTTGCATACATATTTTATCTTCTTTCACCCTACCCCATCTCATGGTTAAAACTAAAATGAGAGGGATATAAGACTTGGTGCTTGAGACCAAGATGATGATTATCTACTTTGTGAGAAAAAAGTCACAATTGTATGCCTTCACACTTAGAATAGTAAAAATTTCAATAGTCTATGTAAAAAAAAAAAAAAACCTCTAAACTGCATGCTTTAAGTAAATGGGCTGAAAGGTATATTTAAGTAGTATAGAAGACTGAGAAAATCTCAGGTGAAAATTTAAGGAGATTTGTTAAATCCTTTTAAAATTTAATTAACTGAAGACACATTTTAAGACCCAGTTGTAACTTTTATATTTAGCTTTGCAATTTAAGAAATATGAAAAGAAATGAAACAGGATTCCTCTGTTGGGGATGTCTTAGAGTTTAGAGACCATGTAAATCACAGTTAAGCCCAGAACTTACCTTGCAATGAACACCACAATAGGACGGGAAGTAGGGGAGTATAGAATGGCGCACCTAATTCTCATTTGGACAGAAAGGCAGATTTTCTGAGGAAGGTGTATTCAAGTTAGGTCCTGAGGTTGGTAAGAATTCTAGGGAAAGAAGTGAAGAAATTTACCAGGAACTGGAGTAGGGGGTAGGAAAATGTGATTCAATTATAACTACTACTCTATATCCAAGTGCTTTGCCTTTTGACCCTGATTTCAGGGTCATAAAATGATGCTGTTAGATCAATAACATATTAGAAATTTTGGGAGAAGCAGAGAGTTACAAGAAATGAAATTATAAAATGTGTTGCCTATTTTGTTACATTTCAATAAAACTGCAAAAGTTAGTTTTGTAGAAAGCCTACCTTATTTTCAGGTAACCAGCATAAACTTAAAGGAATAGACAAATAAAATATTAAAGCTTGAGGTTTTAGTTCCCTGTAGGTACAGAGAATGTTCTATGAAAATTCTCAAAAGTCACATTTTCCAATTCCTTTTGCAGAGACCACGATGATAAGTAGTTCACAGAAGTCAGGAACAATTCAAACTTGGCTAATAAAGCTACAAAATTCACTCTTAGATTGATGAGCCTGACAATGTGAATATCACTGACCTCCAATAGAAAGGGACAAATGACTTCCATGTGACCTGTTCTTTCAATTTTGTTAATGAAAGTCACAATCATGAACATGTTGTCTATATTTCACCGTTGTATTTTAGGTGTGTAGGAAAAAGATTCCTGTCTTAGTTCATAGTTTTTCATATCCCAAGGAGGTCAATCTGAGAAGCTTCATGTAGACATGATGGACACCACAAGAGTTTCAAATCTGATACTGATGCTGTGATTAGGATAGATTCATAAGTGTCCTGGGGGATGTATTTTGCTGGTAGAGAGTTATGAGTAAATGAGACAAAAAAGAATAACTGAGGCATATTGATTACATTAACAAACTCAGTTCTCACCCTACATCCATCTGTTTTAATCTGTAATTTTACTTGGTAATTTCTTTCACTCTGGCTTCAAAGTCAGTTATGTGATATGTTTAAAAAAACATGATCCAAGTAATTTGCAGTCCACAAACTGAAAGGTGAGCTTTATCTGACGTTGTGCTGCACCTGGGCATGTTCAATTTTCTTGAAAGTTCTGCTCAAGGATGAAAGCAGAATGATTAGAGATGAACCACCCAGCCTGGGTCAACCTAGATCAACCAGGTGACAGAAGATCCTCTAAATGTGTTGTAATGGAACCCAGTTATGATTGCCAGTGAGAACATTTCACCTATCTCCATTCCAAATCTCTAACTTGTGGGCTAAGTACAATTGGAATTGATTGTGATTTGAAGCCATGAAGTTTTAGGAAACATTTATTCTGCAGTATCAGTGTGGAAATAATAACTGACAGAAAGATCATTTCAGGTAAAACGAGATAATCAAGTAAAATACCTGAGCAAAGTGAAATAATTAATCAATCATGTTGAAATCCAATTGGACTCAGACTCTATAAATTTGCATATCACTAAAATGCACAGATGGGACATACTCAGGCTTCGGATGCAGAAATTAAAGAAGCATTTAGTAGTGGCTGGGGAGGCATATAAGAAAGGAAAGAGAATGCAAATATTGCAGATGGGAACAGCAAAGTTGTCTATCTTGGGTCCAAGTTCCAAGTGAGAAAAAACTCAAATATTAGAAAATTAATAAGAAAAACATACCTGCATGGATAACCCCCAGGGTCAAGTCAAATCAGGTTTCTCTCTTTCAATCCACACTCAGTTCCACTTATTAGATCTGCCTAGAACAGTCTTCCCCAAGATACTAAAATTGCTATTTTTTCTTTGTTTTAAAATCTATTCAGATTTTAGCTCAGACATTACTTGTTCACATAAACTGCCTCTCCAAGACTAAGATGATCTGAAGTGCATTATTTTCTCAATTGCTTGTGTTTATCACCAGCCACGCTTGCTAGAATGTAAGCTGCATGAAAAGATATACTTGGTCTTACTGACTACTATCTCCTTCCGCCACATGGTACCTGGGCCCTTACTTAGCAACATTCAATGAATACTTGTGGCGGGATCAATATTATGCTTAGTGAATAGAAGATAAGAGAGTTGACTTGCTAGTTAATTCTGAATGAGTAAACGACCTGGAATATGGCCAAAGGGGCATCTATTAAGTAAAGTGTAAGTGAGAGCTATTTTCTTTGAGGAGGCCATGGATAAAAATCTAGATAATTTGATGGAGCCACCAAATACTTATTTAAATCAGCAAGATTTACAGTGCAGAGGAAACCAATAAATCACAAATCTGGCTCTACAGCCACAACAGTAAGTTTTGAAAGAAGACGTAACTGAGAAAATCTATAAAATTCTATAGTCTTGAAGCTTTTGGAATACAGAAAAATAGGCTCTATATGAGACCATAATGGGCCATGTGACCCCAGAGAGACAGAGAAAGAGGAGAGAAAAAGAGAGAAAGAGAGAATAATGGAGACAGGCATAGTTTCCAGACATAATGAGGATAGAAGAAGACACTTTTAAAAGACACACAGAAATGATCAACATAACTAATTGGCCAATAGAAAAATGCAAACTAAAGTAATACTGAGATTCCACTTTATGCCAGAAAGAATGGTCATTATTAAGAAATCAAAGAGTAACATACACTAGCAAGGTGGAGTGGAAGACAGGTACACTTTTATATTATTGGTCATAATGTAAACTAGTACAACCAGTGCAGCAATCAGTGTAGAGAGTCCTAAAAATACTAGAACTAGGAATTCCATTTGACCCAGCTATTTCTATGGTAGATTTCTTGCTAAAATAGTTAAATACATTATGCTACAGTGACATGTGCATATCCATGATTATAGCAGCACAATTCATAATATTTAAATCTTAGAAGCAGCCTATATATCCACCAACAGATAAATGAATTTAAAAAAAGTGATATTTGCCTGCAAAGGCTTACCACTCTGCCATAAGGAAGTTAAACTTGAGACATTTTTAGGAAAATGGATGCACTTTGAGATTAAAATTTTAGATGAAATAAGTCAGACAAGCTTAAAAATCATATAATTTCTATCTTCTGATGAACTGACATTGTAAATAAAGAGCAAAATAAAAGATAGATAATGGGAAGGAGGGAGATACATCCTTCACAAATGGGAAAGGGGTCAGGAGATAGAGGCAGTGGGAAAGGAAGAGGAGCTAAAGGAGGTGAAAAAGGAACTATATGTATTACATACATGCACCAACTCCACATAAGGAATGTGAACATTATGTACTGCAAACATGCACTGATAAAAAGTAAATAAAAATAAAATAAATTAATGAATTCAGATATACAGTGGGTGTTTTATTTTGCTTTGTTTTATTTTGTCTTTTCAGAATCTCTTAGCTTAGATAAAACATGAATGAATACGAATTTTAATATTTGAATCAAAGATGACATGAACAGAGTGGTCAATGCATAGGCTTTTCAATCACACTAGCTATATTTCAAGCTTCTGGTAGCTACCTGTGAGCCAATGACTACTACACTAAATAATGCAGAAACAGAATATTTCCATTATCGCAGAAAATTCACAGCGTGGCCTCTTTTCCTAACATATTCATCATATTTCATACATACTCCAATCTCTTCTGTGCGTATTCTTCTAAGACACAGGGGTATTATATCAAAATCCCCGTGTGTGTTTAATGACACCATAGTAGCATTCTGCACACTTTAATGCCAGACCACCTTCACTTTGGACTTGTATTGACTTTGACTTCAATTTCCTCCAAACCCAGTTGCTGAAGTCCCAGTATACTTACACTTGTGTTATAAGAATGAACATTGACTGATGATTTCAGTAAAATAAAATCTTGCTCTGATATTTCCTTGTAGAAAATTGAGGCAAAATTATAATTCTTAAAGGAGGAATAGGAACATGGAAGGCCTAATCGGAGATAAATGCTTCATGCTAATTTTTCTGACTCAAGATTTTGCGATTTATTTTTCAGTATTTTGTGATGCAGTTTTTAGTATTTTTCCCATTTTGAATATCAGGAGAGACATTCAACTGTGTATTAACCTTTTCTTTCATTGTCTTTCTTCTGCTGCTTTAGGTAATTTTTAGTAATTTTTCTTTAATTATTGTAGCAACTGTGACAGTCTACCTGCAATACTTAGTAATCATAATTGTTACAAAATTTTTTATTTCTCATTGCAACAAATTATTAATTTATTAAGTCTCCTCTAATTTATATGTAAAGTCTATATTAATTCTTTAAAATTCAAATATACTCCATATGATGCCAACTGAAGGTAAATATTGCAAAGAGAATATAACTTTTGTTCATTAATGATGCATGTTCACCTTCTACATACTTTCTAAAAAAGTCATGTGCTGTTAGACTTGCAGTTTATTAGTTTGAAAATTGAAAACAAAACAAAACAAAAACTACACACACAGCATATGTGCACAGCCTCTAAAATTCTTGTTAGTTTCGTTTTTTTTATGTTCAGGAAGAAAATTGTTTTAATCAGACAGAAATAACAGTGTGTCTCATATCTTTCTAGAATGTGCTTCTGAAAATCAGTTCATGTAGAATTTCAGCTTTCATTGTATGTGAAATGTCCAACATAGTCATGAGCTGTATATTATTTTATATACTCTTCTTCCAAGAAACATATGAGAATAATATTGCACAATATTGCATAATATTGCAGATTCTTCATTTTAAAAATATATAACTTTACTCCTTTCTTATGTTTCTTATTTGCAAATAAGCCAGAAACTGACTATGTAAAACTTAGTTTTTTTTTTCAAATAAAATTAGACGTGGAAAAGCATATTTATTTAATCTTAACCTCTAAAGAGAAACTAAGAGCAAGAAAAAGAATCCTAGCTGCAATCTATCTGCTCCCCGGATGTTTCAATGAACTTTTTCCCAACAATCTACCTGTTTGTGCTTATGGTGGACCTGGCCCCACCTGAGCCACATTT
This sequence comes from Dasyprocta punctata, assembly GCA_004363535.1. Lineage (NCBI taxonomy): Eukaryota > Metazoa > Chordata > Mammalia > Rodentia > Dasyproctidae > Dasyprocta > Dasyprocta punctata. Next base: position 81,169 of record RJWM01004432.1, on the reverse strand, counting down.
GTGTGAATTGATGGAATGTTATTTTTTTAATCAAATGTTTTGGTACCTGTGTGATACAACCTCTATGCATTTCACACATTCATGTTAATTTGGTGACTCCGTGCCTGTTCCAGGGCTAAACATACATTCTGATTATGGATGTGCTAGACTGCCAGCTACAGACTCTTGGAATCTCAGCTCCTTGAGGTAACTGTGACCTGAGCTAATGAATTGTGGAAAGATAATTTTCTCTGTCTTTTTTCCCCTTTAAACAAATTGCAGCCTCATATTTCAACCAAATGACCTTTCTAAAACTCCACGGTGACTAATTATAGGAGAACGAGGGCCATTCACTATTAACAGAAATGAGATTAAGCTTTGCCGTAACCTCAGGAGGCAACATAGCCAATGATGTTTATAATTTGAGGTGATTAGGAGGGGGTCTTCTCCAAAGGCATCTGCACAGTGCTCCTGGCTCTCTACTGCTGAGTTCAGTTTATTCAATGCCACAAAATCAGCAATTTAAAATTCCCCATCTAGTCCTTAGGTTGCTAATAATCTTCAATTTAGTACTATTAGGAAGGAGGAGGGAGGTAAGGTGGTACAGAAAGGATTGGGAATACAGTGACAGGAGGAGAACTTATAGATAAGAAAATGCGAGGCAGAATAAATGCCATGTATCTGTGTTCTAATCCCCAAAGTATTTATGAAGAAATCGCAAAGTAAAAATGGCAAAGTTCTGGGCATTCAGAGTTCATCATGAAGCCAAGGGCAGGACCTGCCTTTTCTGAGATTACAGTTAAGTTATAGAGGCCGATTAAAAAAAAAAGAAAGAAAAGAAAAGAAAATAGGCAAACAATAGCACACAACTCATAAAGTGCTCCAAAGAAAATGAACATTCTAGACATACACAATCATAAGACATTTTCCAAAAATAACAAAATGGTTTTTGAAAGAAAGCTAATAGGAAGGATATAAGCACCCCAACAGCTTAGAAATGTAGAATATAGGACCAAGTGTCTGAAGTTTCTGGACTAGAAAAATGTGAATATGTGAATATACAAAGTGATGGGATGAAGAATTTAAGCAGTAGGAGAAAAAATGGGAAAGGAGGTGCTGAGAGGAATCCCGGACCCTGCAGTATCTGCAGTAGCAGAAAAACGTTTCTGAATTCCTAAGGTATCAAGTAGTTTATACACATAGTTTATATTTTATTGCAGAGTGGACAGATTAAACATGGACAAAATCAGAAAGGGAGCGATCAGTAAGATTACAGCAGCCGTCCAGGTCAGAGGTGATGATAGTGGAGGATGTGCAGAGTGGAAGAGACACGGAGAGATGTGACATGTGTACATTTTATAGAGGAAATATATGTGGTTTACTGCTTGTTTGATGCTGCTCTTTAGAGAAACTGAAAATTTATCCCTAGGTTCTAACTTGAACAATCTGATTAATGAATTTAAATTTATCAAGTAAGCTATTGTAACTCTGAAGTTTTGAAAAAAGACCAATGTTAGCACATTAAGACTCTCTAAATAAACAAAACCAAGAGGAAATAGAGAAAACACAAATACAGAGATAGAGACAGAGACAGAGTCAGAGACAGAAACTGCGACAGAGACAGACAGAGACAGAGATAGAGAAAGATGATAGATATAGATAGATGATAGATAGTTTTAGATAGATAGACAGATAGATAGATGTATGGTTATTCATCATATGGAAGGGGATGATATTGCTATGGAAACTGAAAAGCTCCAAGACAAGTTAGAAACACAGGACAATCAATGGTGTAATTATATTCCAACTCTGACACCCTGAGAATTAGGAGAGCAGAAGGTATAAATTCTAGACTATAAGCAAGCAGCCTTGAGATCCAAGAAGAGCTGGTGCTTCAGCTCGAGTTCAAAGACTGGAAAATTCAAGGTCCCAGCTCCACAGTGCCAAATAGGAAGAGTTTCTTCTTACTCTCAGGAAAGTCAACCTTTTTATTCTATTTAGGCCTTAAACTGATTGGATTGAGCACATATGCATTAGGAAGGAAAATCTGTATTCTATCTACTAATTTAAATATTAATGCCATCCAGAAATATGTCAGAGACATGTCAAGAATAATGATTGAGCAAATAACTGGGCAACTAATATCCTAGATGAGTTGACATAAAAAAATTAATCATTGTATCTTAAAATACAATTTTAAGAGATACAGGGATATATTCTTTTCAGCTATCATAATGGATGATCTCTTCTAAGGAAATAATTTTACAGAAAAAAAAAACAAAAAAAACAAAACAAAAAGACACTGCTCTAGCATTATACCTACACATTAAAAAACTGGACAATGTAGGAGAAGCCCAAAAAGAAGATCCAAAATGTATATTCTTTTTTTCCCCAAAATGTATATTCTGCTTCAAAGAAAAGCTGCATAATATGTACCAGATAAGTCAAGAGATCCGCCACTAACGAACTTCCTGAATCTACTGAATGAAATTCACACTTCACAGCCTTTCCATTTCATATCGTCTATGAAATTCTGCCTTGCTCCTTGTACTTTTCCGCACATCTGCTATCTTTTGATATGTCTTTCTATAGTGAGTGTACATTCAAACCCGAGCTTACTTCTTTTATAGTCCGCATTGCAGACTTGTTTTCTATTCTATGCAGACATCTGTCTCCATCTCTTGTCTACTATTGTAACAAAACACCAAAGCCTGAGTCATTGATAGAGAAAACAAATTTGTTCTCAATGTTTAAGAGGCTGGAAAATCTAAAATTAAAGGGCTACGTCCAGTAAGGGCAATTCCTTTGTATGAATGTCTTTCATAGGCAAGAGTTAGAATGCAGGTAATGATGGTGTATGAAGACAGAGAGGTAAAGAGAACTGCACCTTAACGAGGGCTCATCCTAGAAGGCCTGCTGGGTAGGTCATCAATGGATCTAAAAAGAGGTATGTTTCTAGGTACAAAGACAGACAGATTGGTAGTCACAGAGAAGTTGTCAAGAATTATAGCAAAAGAGGATTACTTGATATGTTTTCAATATTCAAATAAAAAAGTTTGAAATTCTGTGTGCATTTTTTTTCTCACTTAACAGAGGGTTCACTGTGCAAAATCCCAGATTTAGTTTAGAAACTAAACTTAAGTCCCCATCACTTTCCATATTTCATTGAGCCCTTTTGCGGTCATCTCTTTTCATGGTAGAAAGAGAACTATCACAGTTTTGAGCTTTGGGTTCTCCAACTAAAAAGAACAAAAGCAAAAAGGGATGCCAGGAATGTCTTTGCACTGTTCTATTTTTACAACAAGAAAAAAATTTTTTTTCCTAAAATTTGCAGTCTACTTGCCTGCGGTAGGTGTAAGGGCCTGAGACAATGAATGTATATTTTTATAGACAGTGAAAATGACATGTTATGACTTGAGTTGTGTCTTCTGAAAGTTTGCATGGTGAAGTTCTAACCCACTGTAGATCAAAATGTAAACTTATTTGAAATGTAATGTTTGCAAATGCAAGTAACAAATCAAAATGAGGTCATACTGGCATATCAGGGACTCTTAATGCAATATGGCTAGGGTGCTTATGAGAAAACTGTCTTATAGAGACAGAAATGAACATGGCAGGAATATGTCTCAGTTGTAGTTTTGTTGTTACAAGTCACAGAACTACCACAGGCTGGGGAAAGTTCTGGATTGGTACCTTTAGTATAAGTATGAGCCTGCTAATAATTTGTACCTTTGTCCCTTTTGTGCTGCTATATCTGAATACCTGGGATGGAACACTTTATAATAAACAGAGGTTTTCTCTTACAGTTTCTCTCAAGGTCAAGGAGCTTGCATGTGGTGAATACCTTCTTGCTACATCATTCCATGGCCAGAGGGTGAAAAGAAAGAGCACATCTAAGACAGAGAAGGGAATAAGGTCATTCTTTTATAGGGAACCCACTTCTGAGATAATGACATTCATCCATTCATGAAGACACAGTTCATCTCTTGAAGAACCCATTTTTTATATAGTTACAAAGGTGATTAATTTTCCAAAACATTTTTGGAGGATATTTTTAAGCCATAACATATTGAGTTCAGACTTCTGATCTTCAAAACCATGACAAAATAAATGTCTTTATTCTTCCCATTTGTGGTGCTTTGTTAAAACAGTCCATAGAATTAAATCATTCAGTATTTGTAAAAATGGTCTGATTTTGCTTACTCGTGCTTAGTGACTATTGTTTTATCCAACTGCAGATAAATTAGTATAGATAATAGACCCATGCTTAACTGTTTGTAAAGAACACTGAAATATAATGCAAAGGCATCATAAGACCTGGGAATATATTTAGAAATTTTCCTATGTGTCACTTTATAAAGATTTTGCTTTTAATTATGACTTGTATTATTATGTGATTATATTGCATGGGTATATTTTAATGAACATTAGCTGCCCTCAAGAATGAGCTCCAAAAAACTGAGTTTCACATAGGATCATATTTCTCCTCATTGTTGTAACATCATCATACATATGGGGGTGGAACAATTGACTTTAATAGTTAATAAGAAATGGAAAGGTTAAAAAGAATCATTCATGCAAACTGTTATGATTTAGACATAGAAAGTCCCCTTAAAGTTTCATGTGCTCAGCGATAGGTCTCTTGGGAGAGGATTGGATCAAGGAGGCATTATGCTGAATGTGCTAAGTGTGCTTTGGGAGATGGAGCCTGGTGGGAACAACTTCAAAGAGTGTGACTAAGACAGTGCATCTCCCTCTCCCCAGCTGCTGCCTTCACTCTGGGCCTCCTGGGTGCTGTGACCTGAACAGTCCTCCTCCTCCACAGCAGGTTCTTCTATCAAGATATTTCTACAATGCAGCCTGTCAATCACAGGTTGAACCTTGTGAAAATATGAGCCAAAATAACCTCTGGTCCTTAGGTGGTGGGTGTTGCATTTTGTGTCCAAGCAACGAAGAAAGTGACTTAAGACGCAAAGCTTTTTAGAAATGTGTTGTGTTAAAATTATGAATTCATTTATACAATAAATCCCAACTTGCACATATTTAATTTCAGCATCTCATTCTATTTTTTTTTTCATTTCTAAAAGAGAAAATGAAGAGATACAATGTTGGTTAAATAAAAATGAATTTATTAAGGCTATCTTGTTATAGTTTCAAAATATGTAATAAGATCTGACAGTCTTCCCACCACATTTTGCGAAATTTAGCCTCAAAGTATCACTGCTTAATACAAAGATAAAAATCTTATTTTTATCAAGATATTTATCAGGACAGATTAATTATGGGCTCAAAAATAGTATATCCAAATCTAAGCTAGTGACAAAACATGTGAAGAATTTACTTACAAAACATAATCAAAGGTAAAGCTGGATGAGTGGAACACACCTGAGACCCTGTCACTCTGGGAGGCTGAGGCAGAGGGATCAAAAGTTCGAGCTCAACCTGGGAAGCATAGGGAGTTTGAGGGGAGCCCCGATTACAATGAAAGCTTGTCTCTAGCAAACAGAACAAACAATCCAAGGTGAATACACATGTACTATTAGAGACAGACTAGTGCATTTGAATAAAAAGAAAGAATAATCTCAGGAGACCATGGCAAAAACTTTTGCTTCCACAAAAGAAATTGCCAGTAAATCCTGTGTAAGTTAAAAACATATTACCAGAATTAAGTGATCTATGGTGCAGCAGTGCATAAGCCAATCTTCCTTTTCTGGCCTTCAAGTGAAAGGAACATGACTGTGAATCAGCCTTCTGTAGTTATTGAATTTTTTTTTGTTGTTTTGTTTAAATTTAAATTCTTCATCAGCATAATAATGAAAATAAAGTGGAATACAACCAAGCTCTCTTAAAACTAATTTCAGCTCTCCAGTGTTTTCACCTTGTACAAAGAAACCCCGGTGACTGTAATTCCTAGTAGGTGATTGAACAAGCCTGAGTATTTAAATCACACCCATGGTCTTGGCATTGCCCCGTAAGAAAGAATTGTAGCTCTCAGATGACTCGGTTACAAGTGACCTATGAAGGTCTTTTCCACCACTGAAAGAAACAAACTCATTCTTGCCAGCTCAGACGTTGGATTCTGTGATGCAAAACGATGATTTCAGATTGATTTCTTTAAGTGCCTAGTGGTTAGAATAGGTCTAACTTGTGGATAAGGGGCATTAGCCCCACTTAAAGAAGAGATCTCTCAAAACAGACATTTTAATCTGTTTAAACAATGATAGATTTGATAAAAATAGCACACACAGCAGTGAAATCAATAACATGGTTGAAATGAAAAAAAATTTTGATCAATCAACTTGCTAACTGTGATTTGTTTTTCAAAAGGACATTTTGCCTGTGTTTGGATAAAAAGACAGAGCTATAAACAATAGAATAGGCAGTTCAACATTTGCAAACAAATTAGTAAATTATAAAACTGAAATTTTATATGAATATTTTTCAAGCAGTACGAAGTCTACTCTATAAAATCTGATGCATTACTTCATTTTGTATGAATATTGACTCTGTTGATGTGATGTATTACATTTATTGATTTGCATATATTGAACGATCCCTGCATCCCTGGGGTGAATCCTACTTGGTCATGGTGTATAATCTTCTTGATAATTTGCTGCATTGTGTTTGTCAGAATCTTACTGAGTATTTTTGCATTTATACTCATTAAAGAGATTGGCCTGTGGCTTTCATATGAATATTGGGAAAAAAGCTTACAATTTAGTGCCTAGGCACAGATGTCCTAGAAAATTCTCCATGAAACTCATTCCTTAAATCTCTGCCCTCAAATCTGCAGTCAAGAAAAACTCACCACCTTAAAAGTAATGCACTGCATTTTGGGGAAACCCATATTGTAAGAATTTCCTTTACAGTATTCACTTATTATGTCCACTTGTACTTTCCTTCTACTTGATCTGCATTCAAACATTGTGTCTCCAAATAAATCTAATTCCTCATAAAGACCATTGACCTTCACATACCTGAATTTAAGTAATTCTTTTAAAAGTGAAATATTCCTGAGTTCTTCTTCAGTTCCAAGATACTTCTTCCTCATTTTCTCTGACCTTTTCACATGCCAAGGTCTGCTGACTTTCTTTTAAAGTCCTCCATGGCACAAGGGTTCCAAATATAAGATGAAATCTCGGTTGCACATACCAAAGTTTGATCAACGTTTCTGCTGAGTTTAGTGCTGACCCAAGCACCCTGTTGGCTCACGTTAATCTCAGTGTTGGCAAAAATATACATAACATTTTAACCTATATTGCTGCTTGGCCTGGCCTCTCTTTTACGCTTTTGAACTATATGCTTCTTGACCCAATTACAGAATACTGCATTTACTCTTATTAAATGTCACCTTCTTACACTCAATGCACTGCTTCAGTCTGTCAAGATGCTTTTGCATCCTGACTCTGTCATGTTGCATGTTAGTTATCTCCCTGATCTTGTTGTCAACTGCAGATTTGATAACATGCCTTCTTTGTCCTCATCCAAGTCAATGAGAAAAATGCTCACAGAAGCCAAGGCACAAACAATGCTACTGGCCATCATCCAAGTCACGAGTGCTGAGCATTTTGAATCTTACTCAACCAATTTTAAATGTACTCAACAGTACTAAGATTCCATGCATTATTTTATTTCATCTGAAAAGATATATCAAATATGGTCATTGTCTTCTTTCTTGTCCTATCTGGTTCTTCATTTCTAGAACTTGGTGTATTCTGTCCAAACAATTCGTTCACCCCTTACAGATACCAGGCTACATGACCATGTCAGATCTTCTATGATTTTTGTAACTTTTAACTGAATTACATAGATGTTTATGTGACTAACCCCTTATTATTTAGGTTCCAGACCAAGAATTACCTCCTGGAGGAACGCTTGTCATTCATAAAAATCTTGGGCTAGATCATTCCTAGTTGTGGAAGATTCCTCGGCAGTGTTTTCTGATATTTATCATACAAGTTCTGTATTTCTTTTGCTCAGTACATTCCTAAATACGTTAATATTTTGGTGTGAACCAAATAAAGTCAAAGGCAAGGGTTTTGTTTTGTTTTGTTGTGTAGTACTTTGAATTCAGGACCCTTCATTTTTTTTTTTTTGAAACAGAGTCTCACTAAGGTGCCACTGATATTCTTAAACTTAAAAAAAATTCACTTTTATTAATCAGTATACTCAAATGTAAATATTGCAAGATTTGTCTTTTACATTATCAAACTTTTCATCTTTCTGACTCAGCCTCCCAAGCTGCCAGGATTATTGGTAAGCACCACTGTACCTCTCAAGAACAGGTTTTTTGTGTGTGTTTATTTATTTTTTTAAATTACGTTATTCCATAACATAAAATTCCCCAATGCACATGTGATTGAATTAGGACTGTTTTAGGCATTTCTTCTAGCTATTACACTAAATGCAAATAAACATTCTCATTTTGCCTAAATACCCTTTCTGTTTGGCTTCTACTGTTACAAAAATAGTGATTGTATAAAATTACACTTCACAATTCTATTCACTCATCTCCCATTGATATAGTGAGAAAATGGGTTTAAATGCCTGACAAGGCCTTTTACAATGCAATATGGAAGAGAAGGATAGTGAATGTCTCCTGGCACCTATTCTGAGACCGGGTAGGAAAATAGACAGGAATGTTGAGATTTAATGGCATGTACCTTGTGCTTCACATCTATGGTAACAAGAATTCACTGACTTGCTTTTTCCTTATATCATTAATTATCTTCCTTGCAATGGTACAGTAAGACTGAGACTATTGTTCTGATGTAACTTGCTCAAAGATTGGCTACTTCGTTTATAAATATACAGAGTTTTCCATACCAAAATGGATGTACTTATCCCACCTCCATTTCTAATAAGTTAGCTATAACTAGATAACAAGAAAATTGAGAGCAAGAACTTATCTTCTTTAATTTTACTTTCTTCCATGACTTTCATGTTAATAATGGATCAGCCAACAAGTATAGACAAATGTGTTTTCTTTTTCTTTTCTATCCTTGTTTGAGCTAAGACTATTAATGAGATTTGGTACCAACAGTAGAAATATTAAGATGCCACAACTTTGTGCTTGGCTCTGACAAATGAGTGAAAAATTGGAAAAGGAGAAAACTTCTAACCAACATCTGATACCATATAAAACTATTCATAATTCTTCTAGTGTTTTAGTTAGTATTTTAATGGAACTGGATGGATTCACCTGGAATCTTACACAGGTATTAAAACTGAATTTGAACTATAAACAGTAGTGAACATTTGGGCAAGATCAGTGACTAGCCCAGATTCACAGAGTCACACAACAATCCCATTATCCAGATGAATTTCATCCTGTAACTTAGAATTCTGGCCTTCAATTATGTTTATTTAGAGTATAAACCTTTAATTTCCCTGCACATTTTCATGAGATGAATTGTATTGCTGTTGTTTTTGTGACATAGATACTTTTTATATATTAGAACATAACCATTTTGCTTAAAAATGTATAAATAAATATATCCATCCTCACACATGGGCACATACACATGAACATAAAATTAATATCAAGTAATTTATTTAACAGATATTTCTGAGCTTTAATTCATGTTTTACCCATACCACAATCTTATTTATCCAGTGAGAAAAAGAAAATGAGAGGTTTTTTTTAACATAAATGTGAAATACTTTATATCTTCAAGAAGCCTGGTTCATGAGTGATGTTCGCATTATCTCACAGAATTGTTACAAACTTCTGAAATGAAAAAGCAGATCCAACTCAGCATTTCACCAAGTCACCTGAGAATAGATAACTGCATTTAAGAAACACATTAGTTATTATGTTTCCTAGACAGTAGCTTAATAATCATTAACATTCCCTGTGGTGATAATTTTAAAAAGCAAGATACTTGACTTTCTATAGAATAATAAAATATTTCCTGTAAGAAAGTGACACTGTTACATGGTGTCCAAATGATTTTCTTTAGGTAGGGGAATTAAAACTTTTTATTGTTGGTTTTTCTTTTATAAAAAATACTGTATTTGGTAGATGCAATAAGATTAAATTGAAAAAGCTAATTATGGTAAAAAACAAGTGACCTAGATGGCATGTATACAAATGGAGTACACACACATACATAAGTATATATATATACACACACATATTTTTCCTAAGGGAAAAATGCCACATATATATATGACATAAGTATGATATATATATATATATGTGGCATTTTTCTTTTAGGAAATACTCTATTTTATAAATTTATTTTCTACTATATATGATATGTACTGTATTATACATGATATATATGTATATTTTATTCATCATGTGCATGTACGTATATGTATGCAAATATAACCTAGAATGTGTGTAGATATATATGTATACACACATATACAGAGAGTGAATAAGTATATATATAAACAAAGATAAATCAGAATATAGTCATAAAGATATTCATTTTAGGATATTTATGACATAAGAATAGAACTTTTCAATTTTGCACCGATTTTGTATGTATTGCATATCTTAAAACAGCATCCATTGTAATTCAGTATTTCTCACTGATGAAAATAATTGTAAAACATTTGTTTAAAATTCCTAACTACTCATTTAGATTATGTATAATTCTTTCTTTCTTCGTTAGTACTTGTTTACAGTATATTCACTTATATCCTTGTGGGAGGTTGATCCCCTCTTCCCACCTGTAGTTGCCTTTCCATGTGAGAAAGATTTACCTGCCTACCTCTACTTAGTTTACCCTCTCTACTACCCACCTTTTGTTTTGCTCTTTATTTATACTTTGGGTTTCTCATATAAGAGAATCCATGCAATATTTAAACTGCGTCTGATTTATTTCACTTCATATTATGGTCTCAAAATGCAACCATTTTTCTGCAAATGACTCAAGTTTGTTTTTCTTTAGGGCAGACTAGTACTCCATTGTGGGAACAATTCTTTCTTTGGCACTTTTGCATAATACAGGACCAGGACAACTAGCATTCAGCATACTAGCCCTGTGTTTAAATCTATCACCTGAGTCCATATAAGCAGCGCAGCTGTTTACTTTCACCATTTCACACTCGACAACTGGGTGTGATGCTCCAGGGTTTGGCCTAAAGCATCTTCTATGGACATGAGAAGGTATGAGCTCTGGTCCCAGGGATGTTGTTGAAATGAGTAGTGTCCTCTGGTCAGACCATTCGGTCTCCAGGTGATGCATCTTGGCAGTGTGTGTGACAAAAGTGACTGAAGAAGATACTTTTCTGCTGGGGTAGCATTCTCAAGATGTGTAATGAAGGTAAAGACAGAGGCAGCAATGCCACAGATTATAGATGCAAGGCAATCATACCTTCCACAGACTGAGCTGTGGATGTTTGATGAAATGAATCCGTCACTATTATCTGCTTCAGTAAATATTCAGTATCTTTGAACAGGGTACTTCGCTGTTGAGATTTCATCCAGATGAATGAACTCTGTCTGCACCAGGAGATGATGACCTTTTACAGTGTCTCAAATGGACTTTCTAAGGTTTCATTTGACATTTGGAATGACCGTGTGCCTAAATTTCTGATAATTTTAAAATTTCATATCAATTTTTCAGTTAAGATGTTTGACCTAGTTAATGCTGCCTGACTTATTATTGCCTTGAAACCAATCAATCATATTAGACACTGCATGGTGCTCTAGGAAAAGGTCGGTCAATGAGGAGGACAGTCAAAACAAAGGGTGAAATGGACCATGACCAGACTTTCAGGTCATGCTATGGACAAACAAGATGATAACATTAAGGGACTCTAAACAAATGAATGAGAGTGAGTGTAAGTTACTTTAAGGATGAAACTCTTGTTTTCAAGATGAGATCATTCAAAATGCTTTATCATTCTAAATATCTTCATTCTATCCTTATAGAATCTCTGTAATTCTATGATTCATTTTCACACTGTGAGTAAAATATCTGAAATTAATTGATTAACCTTCATTGAATGCCAAAATAGAAAATATATTTGAAAAATAATTGATTAGAATGTCTTGAATAACTCAAACTTCTGACATGCACGACATTGGCTGTTGTGATCCCCTTGTTTATGGGGAGGAGTTGTCAAGAAGAGAATGGACTCTGAGAGTGAGGCTAGACAGGCTGTCACAGGGGGCAGTGCAGCTTACGGGAGGAACAGGAGGGCACAATGCTGTGTCTTGTGATTAATGTCCAGTGCTATCCCTAATTATTAGGAGTATCTTCCAAAATTGTGTAATACTTTCATTAGACTACATCACACATACGTGGACATATTTCATTTGAAATTTCAGGAAGGAAAGATGAACATAATCATAATAAGATACCCCCAAACTAACATCACACTCATATATACTCACATGCACATGTGAGAAATTGGTGTTTTATAATTTTATCTACTTAGAGAAAAATGAAAATTTAAACTTGTATAAGAAAACAATAAAGCCCACATTTACCTCCAAAACAGGATTTTTTTTTCTTACGAGACAAATAATGTATAGCAGATTCAACACACTACATAATTTTCATTTGAATGTGAGCAGAAAGAAGAAACTGCACCAAAAATAGTTGAATTGTCACTTATCTATCTGCATTGAGATTTGAATAAATTTACTCAATATTTACACAATCAGTTTTCCATCCTTTCCTGAATAGATGAGGTTGGTTAGGTGGAGATCATCAGTCCAGACCAGATTCTCACACCGCATGTTTGAGTCCTGTAGGAACAGTTTTACTTGATTTTATTTCAAATGCATGAGAACTATGTAATCCAGAACTCTGTAGCATCATACATTGTTCTCATTTTTAGTCACTCACATTGCAAAGTGCTACACCTATATATATGAAGCTTTAAAAATTTTTTTTTTCCTTTTGGCTCAAGGTGCTCATCAGCCATCTGGAACTGTTTCTCAAGCTTCATCCATTATGCAAATGAGATTAACAAATCATCATGCTTCATCTACTGATACTAATACACTGATGATGCGTGTTTCAGAGTGAACCCCGGAGAAGACATCAGCTTCCATCAGTCACTGGCTGGAGCTCACACCTCATTACTTTTAATGGCTGAGTGGACCTTAAGGTCACTGAGCTGCACTGCTGCTACCTACAGTATCACCAATAAAAGCAGTTTTGCCTGTTTAAGTGAGGCAGTTTCATCATTTCATTCCTTTCTTCCTCTTATTTTGATATTTTTTATTTGTATGGAATTTCTCTCACGTGAGACTATATCATGACTGTGTAACAAGGAAATCTGTCCTCTAAGAAGCTTAGGAAAACAAAGCTGTATCTGAAAGAGTTTAGAGGAGAGAAATTCGTTGGCTGTGAGCTCACTCTCACACACACCTAAGTCTTTCACATAAATTTTCAGTGTTTCTCCTTCCATCTTTTTCTTTTTAATATATTGTATTAGAGCACTGGAGACTTGTTTTACTCTGACTCCTCCATTTTTGAGTTATGTGTATTTAGCTAAGCTTTTTAATCTTCCTATGCCTTAGTTTGTTCTTTTATCCTTCCTTTTCCTTCTTTTTTTGAAACAGAGTGTCACTTTGTAGTTCAGGCTAGCCTTGGACTCCCTGTGTAGTCCAGACTGGCCTAGAACTCACTGCAATCCTCCTGTCTCAGTGAGTGCTGGGATTACAGGTGTTTGTCACCACACCCTGCCTCTTAATTTTTTTTTTCATTTTTAGGTGTGATAAAGCCCATTCAGGGCGGTTATAAACTGTTTTTTCATTTTTAAAGAGGGAATAAGAAGAAGAGAACTTTTCTGATAGGCTGGTAGTGAAATTTAAGTGAAATAAGTAGTTAAACTCTCAGGCACACTATATATGCTAGATATGTGGTCATTACATCAACTTACATTGTTAAGAAGTGTTCAATTTTAGTAATACTATTTAAAAACAGAGTTCGATATTGAGTAAAATTCAAGCTGTTATTCAAATTAAGGTAGTTCTACTTAATGCTAATCATAAATATTAATAAAATATTCAGATCTCAAGTAAATGTGTTTTAAAATTTATATATAAAATTCAATTTTGAAACTCTTCCTAGACTGATAATTATAAGGAAAGTGTATATGAACTCTTACACTGTACAGTGGACATTAATATTGTAGGCAATTACTTCTCAACAAATGAAGAAACAGAAAATCATGCTGCTTTACAAAAACTTCTGAACAGTATCTTTTTGTACATATGGAGATGTTTTCCAACTTTGCATAGTGTTGAAGCAAAAATTCTAAAACAAATTGAGTAATTGAATCTGGCAGAGTATTAAGATAATGTTAGGACTTTTTTGAGATATTGTGAGACTGAAATACCGTCTTAGTCATGACAAACAGTAATGTTCCTCTTCATAGTGTTAGGAGTTACTATCCAAGGTACTGCGCTACTGCACATGAAATTATGATCCTTCCTTCTTCTGTTAAAACAGTAGAAAGCACATTTGAAAATACACATATATCATAGTTTTAGAAAACGTTAATAAGCACCAATAATAGAACACAAATTGAAGGAATGGTAAAGCTTCTTCTAAACAAAGACTCAAAGGTGGAGATAAAAGTATATGTTGATATATTTGATTGAGCACATATACAAAAACTCTTTAGTCAACAAAATATAAGCCACATTAAAAGACAAACAAGTAATGCAGAAAAATACGGTCACTTTTTTGACAAAAGATTTCATTTAGCATAAAATTATTTACTAGCCAATATGCAAAGGAAAATTTTCTAACAGACATATCTGTTCTTTCTAAGAATGAACATGTATTTCAGTGAAAAGAAATCACATATATACTTGACTTCTCATGCTCACAGTCCTGATTTACAAAACATGCAATAATATATGTTAAAATTCATTCTAATGAAATGTAAACTGAAGAAATACAACATTTTCCCTCAATGCACTAATCAAACTAAAGAGTAACTAGAGAAAATAGTTTGGTAGATATGATTATTACAATTACTTCCCATGATAAACATGTATATATTATATACCAGGTAGATAGATGGATAGATAGAGCAAAAGTGTTAGATATGCTGAATTTTCATTTCCAAGGATTTTCCCAAATAAATATTTATTTGAATGACTGTATAAAGTTTCTTAATAGAAAATATTAGTATATATTATAGCATACATGACAAGGAGATGAAGTTAATTATTATACTTCAACACAGTGAAGTACTCTGCCATTATTGATATGATGAAGTGGATATGTAATTATTTGCACAAAAATATTTTCTTGTAATAGTGTTAAACAACTATATGAAGTATAATATCTAGCTTAATAAATATGATATGAAGTGAAATAGAATAGTGCAGAGTAGTATAATATATATATATATATACACACACATATATAATTGATTTTCATTATTCACAGAAGCTATATTCTTTGTAAAATCATTACACATACTGAATTAATAAGTTGTTAACTGTAACTTATAAGGAAACATATAGTCTGGGTTTTTCAGAAAAACATGATCAATAAACACACATGCAAATAAATATTCATATATTGGAGGAAATAAAATGACAGAGATCACACACACAAAGACAGAGAAAGAAAGAAAGGCTTAGAATCAGTTCAAAATTATAAAGGCTGAAAAGCCCAAATTCCAGATCTGCAGTTCAGCAGCTGAAGACATAGGAAAGATAGTGGTTTAGTTCAAGCACAGTTCCAGTGTTCTGATTTATTTCACTTAATATTATGGTCTCAAAGGACAGAAAAATGTGGTATTCACACATGCTGAGGGACATTCTTTCTTACTCAGCCTTTTATTTTATTCAGACCTTCAACAGATTGGAATAGATCCATCCACATTAAGGAAGACAATATTATTTTACTTAGTTTGCTGTTTCGAACGTTCATCTCATCCAGAAATGTATTCAGAGATGCACAAATAAGTAATAATTAACCCATGCCTAAGTCAGAGAAAGTCAGTGTTTATTTCCTGCAAACACCTAGTTTAGTTTTCATTAGCTAATCAATACTAAACGGACTGTACACATCCCTCTGTTGAAAAAATCTTTGTTTCTTATATATTGGTGATTAATTATTAAACTACCATCTAACAATACTCCTATCTCATACCAAAAATGCTTGTCTAAACATCCGTTAAATTTATAAGCCACCTCATAGCCTTGTGCAGAGAAATACTGAACAACAGTTTAGCACTGTGCTTAGGGATTATTTTAAAGAATAAAATCATTAACCGAAAGTATGAAAAATGAAGAATTTGTCATGAAGTAATTCTTTAAAAAGATACTTGTGTACAGTACGATAGCTGAAGGAAAGCAGGGGAGCACCACGTTTAATCTCAGCTGGGAACATGTACGAAAGGGAACTGATTTTCTGTTACTCTATAGGAGTCCGTAAATGACTATGAATGCACCATGAAAATTGATTTGGTAAGTAGCAAAAAACTTTAGCAGACACGCAAAATTAGAAATATGGAATCCCTGCATTTTGAGGGTCAAATGTATGCATAGGTAAAGACTGTTTTGGATGGGCATGTTTCAATTTAATTTAGATTAACTTGAAAATAAATTTTTGCTATCACAAAATAGGAAAATTTGTGATGCACAACTTGCTTCAGGTACAGTAGATGAAGAAAAGCCAAATCTTTATTTTAAAATGATTTATAGAGCATCAGATTATAGAGAAAAATACACTGATAGACTTTAGTAGTCAAAAAAATAAAGTAAAATAATGCGTTTGTGTGTGTGTGTGTGTGTTTATATTTTTGCAAACAGAAAAACGAAACATACTTAAATCAGCAGGAGAATGAGTTCGAGGTAGACTTTTTTTTTAAAGGGATAAATTTGCAGTAATTCATTGAATATGAAATCCAGAGTTACTGAATTTGATCACTAACTTTTACTATGATATGTTCTGATTTTAATCTGCGAATTGAGTTCATGCCATGCAAGAATTGATCTTTGGCATCAATTTTCCAAAGCATTTTAAATCATTCCACAAAGCTAGGTGCTGCCTCTCAGGGCGGTGCATAGGTTAAAATCACAGAGTTGTTGCAAGGTCCAGTTTTTTGAGAAAATATGCAGAAAATATTTTATAAACCATTTCAGTTTTCAAAATGCTATGCAATATCATTTCTATTTCATTTGCTTAGCAGAACCAAGGTAAAATAACTTCCTAATGTGACATCACTAAAAAGCATGAAGCTAAAACTGACACTGGATACTTTCCCTAAAAGTAGCATGAAAATCTACTATATGAAAGTTTTAAGAATCGAAATATACATATGCCATTTATTCATTCATCAAACATCTCTGTGTGGGTGTGTGATACAATTTAGTCTCTATATTAGTCTTTCTGAGAGAGTTTAGCTAAGAGTGAGGAAAACAAGAAGGAAAGGAAATAAAAGATGAGACCAAAAGATAGAAAGTTAGAATAGGCACACTGATTGCACCTTAATACCGCACTTTGATGAGGCTAAAGTGGAACATCTTGAATCTGGATATTTAGTGTATCTGTCTCAGACATCTAGAGGAAAGGAATATCTTACATTACAGGAAATGTTGACCCTAAATTCAGCAAGATGAGAAGTATTTTAGTAAAGTCTCAATTGCTGGATACTGAAAGCTGTTAAGTCGAAGACTATTGTCTGTGGAATGGTTAGGAAGTAGACTTTGTGCTTGTTTGTTTGTTTTAATTTATTTTTATTACTGTGTATTTGCAAGACACAATGTTTACATTCCTTGTGTGGAGTTGGTATATGTATATAATACGTCCCAATTCCTTCTTTCATCTCCTTTCCTTCCACTCTTTACCCCCATTTCATAATTCCCTTCCCATTTGAGAAAGATCTATGTCCCTACTTCCTTATATATCTCCTTATATATCTATTTATTTTCCTCTTTTTATTTATAATTTGTAATTTAACATGTAAGCCTGTGTGCCTTATATATTTCACTTAACATTATGGTCTCCGTGGATAAAGAAAATGTGGAGTCTACACACAGTGGCGTACCACTGAAACATAAAGAAATGTAAACTTGATATATTTGCGGGAAAAAGGACACAGACTTTGAATACAATCATGTTAAGAGAGTAGACTGAAGATTTCTGTGAAGCTTCTACCCTAAAGACAATGAAAATTCACAGAAAGATTTAAAATGAGAGGCTAAGTGATTTAAAGCAGAGCTTAGCACCCTTTCTCTAAAGGATAGATAATAAATATTTTAGGGCTTCAAGACTGATTATTCACTGAACCTTTTTGACTCGAAGTCAGCATAGGAAGTTTGTAAACAGATGAGCAAGACTGAGTTCCTATCATAGAAATTTATTTATCGTAACAGGCATCTGGGTAGGTCTGGCCCAGGACTATGATTGGCCAACATTGATTATGAAGTCCACCATGGCCAAAAGATGAAGAATGAATTTAAGAGAGGTAAGAATGGAGGCAAAGAAAATTGATGTATAAGGTGCTGTCAAAACATTAGAGTTCGAAAGTCTTAATTAAGACAATAGCAGTGCAAAAGTGAGTAGAAGGAAATGGACAGAAAATAGTGGGAATTTTTAAGTCTTAGGAATTGGAGTTATGAAAAATATAAACAGATGGATTGGACAAAAGTTAAGAATAACTAGAGTCCCCAAGGATGATGATGATACCATTTCCAGAGATAACATACAAAAGAACCGAATCTGTGTTGAATGTCAGAAGATTAATTCCTACTGTATACAACATAAAATCTGAAGGCGGGGGCATTCACACAGATAGTGTTGATGTCTACTGAGTTGGCAACTTAGAGCAGCAATCCCGGAACATAAGCGAGTTAGTTTTTCCAGACTCTAAATTCTCCTATGAGAAACCTGGGGCTGTAAAATATCTAAGTACCATTTAAAACCACAATAACATCAAAGAGCCGTACCTGTATTTCATGGCAAGTCAATGTGCAGGAGGTGGTAAAGGCAGCTTCTGCTGAGAAAAATAATTGGAATGTTGAATGACATAAAATAAAAATCATTTTGCATTAATGTAGAGTGCTTGAGGACACGTTTTCCTCTCTAAACTTTACAATGCTAAGATGATCATGTAGCCATCATAAACGTGACATAATAAATTGGTAATGTTAAAATGTAATTATTTCTCATGGACTCAATCTGAAAATGTCAGCCTGGTGGTTCTATGCTTAATAAAAGAGATTCAGCTGCTTCACTGACAGGCAGCCTCTGACACTAACCTCAGGTTTGTAACAAAGATGAGAAGAAAGCAGATTTCTCACTGAAATGTCTGTGTCTACTAAAGTTATTGTAGCTGGTCTTTAATATATGTTCTCAATATTGATTATTTTATTGTGTAGTCTCCTTTTTTTCTTTGCTTATTGTCAAGGATGCAATTTTTCCAAATTATTTTTATGCAAAGTAGTTTTGCATAGTAACATGGTGTACCGTGTTTGTATGGATTAGAGATTTATCTGCACTCAAATACATTTGACTGAAACAAAATTACGTTTCACAAATACCAAAAACATGTGGGTTAAATTTATTCCTATGAAAGTAGGCAAATGAAAATGCTTCAACATGTATGTTTAGATTTCTTAACTGCATGTCCCTTGCAGTACAATTGCATTGCCTTTCTGTTAAAGGTGTGAATACCATAGTCCTAAACCATTTCTCTGGATCTTGTCAATCTTAGTGTGGTGTGATACCTAAAGGCAAATTAGATTCTGACCTATGGTAAATATTTTATCATCTACTCATTAAAATTTTCTTACTCACATGTATATAAATACCCTAGAACATGTAAAATTCAAGGGCATTGTTTCAAGGCATGTGATATTAGAGAATAATATACTGGAGTTACTTGCTCTGATCATTATATCTGTTCTCAAATATTCTGAATCAAAACTGTGGCATTTGTTTACTCACTGAACATAACTCATAACTCAGTCAACCAGCTACTTATCTTGAGTAAAAAGTAAAGTTGCAGGCTGGTAGTGGTACTTGCCTGTAATCTTTGCTCTCAGAAGACTGAGGCAGGAGGAGTTTGAAAAGTTCGTGGCCAACCTGGGTTACATTGTGAGCTCAAGACCATCCTGAGACCCTGTCTCAAACCTTCCTTCCCAAAAAAGGAAAGTTGACTTAAAATGAAAATGTATATACAAATAAAAATAAGAAATATCATCAGACATAGTTTATTCTGACTATTAAAAAAAAGAAATTAGCAATGACTCTTGATGCTTAAAACCATGAAATTAATGTGGTGTTTGTTCTATGGAATGGATTCACCAAGTTGAGTTTTAGGTATGATGAAGCCTTGTACAATCAACTAAGATGTTCTGTATAGAAGGTAGCGCGTCTTGGTGAACATTATGTTACACTATTGAGCACAAAGAACCAGAAGAAAGAACCTATCTATAAGTAAAGAACAAAATTTGCAATGAATCATGGAAAAAATTTACATGATAGTTGCAGCTGAAATGAGCCACCAGTGACTTAATTACAAGCAACATTTGCGATTTCACAATTTTTCCCTGATCACACTTTCCAGTGATCCATGATTTGATGATTTTGCACTGAATCTGTCACTGTCATTGATCTGTATATCGTGGATTTTTTTTCTTTTTAATGAACTTTGAGTGGATGATCTTCCAGAAATATTCAGGGGCCACATGTTAGAAAATGATATCTCTCATGAAAGCAGTGGCTTCATGCAACACTCTTCAATTTATATTCTACCTAGTTAAGTAATCATGTTTTTAACCTTCCCCTAGTTTACCCGAGACAGATACAATCCAGCTAAACAATGACAGTAATTTCAAAGTAAGCACTATACCTACCTCTAGCCAGATATTAAAAAAAAAATCTGACATCCATTCACAAGTGAGAATGACTATTTGTCTTTGTTACCTTGCCCCATAATAGCAGAGTAAAATTAAAAAAAAAACAATGACATGCTTGAAATATGAACTCTAAGAATGTTATGCAAAAGTTTATGCTCAGTTAGTCTGCTTCAAATTATTTCCTTTTTAATTTTTTCTTACTTAAATTTGATGGCAAAATCTACTTAGTGAAATATTTCTAAGAGCATTGAATATGAACTCAGAATGAGAAACAAAAGTTTTGAAGTTGAAGAATGTCTTTCTGTGTCATTAGCTGTCTTAAACAATACGAAATGAATCAAGTTTGCTGCCAAAAATGAACTGTTGTCTGTACTTCTGTTTGTCTCATATATAATTCATTTGGTTATTATTTATAGAAGCACATTTTGAAACAGGCATAGAAAATTGCAGCCTTTTAAATTTTCTGCATTTACTACATAATACCAGAGCTAATTTAACTTTACTCATTCTACCAAAATTGAGCTCAATTATGTATCAATGCTTAAAGTGAATTCCAGCTTGGAAAATCGATAGGAAACTTGTAAATCTTCTTTTTTATCAAAGTTCTAGATAATTTCAAAATTCACAATACATGCAGACGTTGTTTAATATCATTCAAATATTCTGAAGAGCCATTTAATTTCATCTGGACTAACGGCAAACTATATATAAAAGAATTCAGTGTTAATCCATGTGTCTCAGAAGAGCAATACATGATCGAAGAGTGTGAAATACAACTGAAAAGACAGCAGATGTTTGAAAAAAGAAAAAGAGAATGGAATTGTTTAGTGATATTATCACTTAATCCTTCACCTGTGTGAGCTTTTGTTGAAATCCTTTCCAGTTTTTTCCCAACCTTTGGAATATTTGTTATGGTAACCTGGATTGTTTATTCAAATCATGAGAAATATCACATAAAAGTTGACTATTCTACTACAAAGTCTCTAGAAGGCAACTGTTTACAAGATTGCAAAGGTGAACTAAGGTGGGAAGTGTTATGGCTAAGAGCTTACATACACTTAAATATCAATATCTCCACTTATATATGCAATGTGAATTCCAATCCCCATAACTTATCCCCTAATCAACATAAACCTAGGAGCGCTATTTATCCTAGCAATATATGAGAGAAAGAGAGAATTGTACTCATTTCAAAGTCCAAAAGCATATTTGATTTTTTTAACCTCAGACATCCTTGTGCATTCAGAATAAGTTATAATTGTCACTGCTTCTAAATAGATGCCTGCATTGCTCATCTAAATATGTCCATGGCACTAAAAATACTTTTTTTCTTCAAAATATAATTAGAAGAAAATGAAAATGGTTTTGAAAATAGTATTTAATTATAAATAATAAAATGAAATAAAGATAATCTTTACAAAATTTTAAATTAGTATGTTTCAAAAACTCTTGATGAAAGTGAACATGTATTATTTGCTTTTTTGATACTATAATAAAAGCTTTAAAGTATTCATTATGACAGTGTTTTCAATATACAATAATTCAAACATTATTATTACTTTGTTAATTACAGTTCATTAGATCAATTGGGCCTGGTATACCAAGTATCAGTTTTTGTATTTATTCAATAAATACCATTGAATAAGATTTATTTTGATAAATTAGCATACATAAACAAATGGAAGTATGAAGATTGTCTACAATATTTAAATTCTTTTAAAAAGTATACTCCATAAACATTTTAATAGTTACAGCAGTTATATATTTTGTTATTGGATTCAAATTTGTTTGCATTGGTGGGCAAACATGTTACAATATATTGAATGACTTAAATTTCCAACCAATAGCACGAGCACCTGCCTGGCAAATGCAAGGTTATGAATTCGATTCATTGTACTAACAAACAAAACAAACAAACAAAAACAATTTCCAACCAATAATATTAGTGCCCTTGCCAATTCCTGCCCTTGCACAAATCCCCATAGGGACTCAAAAAGTGACTTCAACTTTCTAGCCAATTTCTGAAAATCAATGGTAAAAGGCGGATTTCACTGTTTTGAACTGTAGCATTGTTAGAGAATTTTAGTTGCTTTACATATAAGTACAGAAAACCCTGGAAGTTCACCATGCTTCACTTTACAACTTTCTGCTTATATGCACTAGAAGCCCATACTTACTCATGTAATTCTATTTGCTTCATCTTGCTGTATCACTCAATATTTCAGAGCTTTATTTATTTATTTATTTATTTATTTAATTTATTTTGAGACAGTGTCTCACAGTGGAGTTTTGACTGGCCTTGAGTTCACTATGTAGCCTAGGCCGGCCTCAAACTCACAGTGCTCCTCTTGCCTCTGCCTCCTGAGGTATGCACCACTATGTTCAACTTCAGAGCCTTCTTTGAAATATTACATTTCCTTTGGTCCATTGGCAGGGCTACTTAATTGTCTTTTTCTTGAACACACTGTTTATAGAACACGGGCCCACTTTTGTACTTTTTCCTTTTTTTCGGTTTTGGTTTTGGTTTGGTTTTTTTGTTTGCCTCTGCCCTTGGATGCATTCCTTGTAATGGCTGTACTTTTAATCTGATACCTTGATTTTTGCTCTGAAATTCAAGACTCCTGTCCTGTCCCACCTTCCCTAGGGTGTGAGATCTAAAATGGGTCAACTCTTCTTTCCTTGTGAATTTCCTCTATGACTGCCATCCTGCATTTCTCAACATTCCTCTCCTGAGTTTGATCACAGTGAATTGGTGCTTCTGTGCCTTGGCCCCTGTCCCCCACCTTCTGATCATCAGTATAGTGTGGTACTGTACAAATCCCTGCTATGAGTTAGTGATAGGTTGATCCTTTCATACCCCTGTATTGCTCAAGTTTGAAGAAAGTAAGGGTATCTTTACTCATTAAAGAAGAAATAGGGGAATATTAAAGAGAAGAAAATGTGACCCACATCCAATTCTTATGAAATAGCTCTATGATATTCTACAGCCATAAAATGTTAAGCTTAGAGATCACCTGTCCTGTGCCAGAGAATTTCTCTAGATCCTGGGAATCCACTTTTAACAATATAGATAGTATGATTTTTGCCCCTTATACACCTTACTGCCTCATATGGACAAGATATTAATCCACAGAAAACAGATACAACTCTCCACACCAAGAGATAGAAAGAGAGAGAGAGAGAGAGACAAAGAGAGAGACAGAGACAGAGACAGAAAACAAATGAATTAATTATATTAATAAATGGTATTATGGACAGACGTGCTGAGGTTTGAAATGATACTTGTGAGAAATTAACCACTGGGTCAAATAGATAAGCAGACCTCACTGAAGACTGATTTTAAATTGGGACCTAGAGAGTGAAAACATTCTTGAGAGGAGTAGGAGTAAAAGTATCTTTTCAAAGGAAACAGCATCTGTCCTAAGTATAAGAAGAAGGAAACAGTTACGTGTGTTCTAGAAATAATAGACCACAGGAAGAGGAAAGTAAGCTGTGAATGAGCAGAGAAGGTGAAACTAGTGATCTTCCAAGATGGTGAAAGTCAAGAACTGAGTAGGGAAGCAATTAAATGTCATGGAGAAGTCTAACTTTTGAAGCACAAATTCAAAGTTATGACAATTTTTTTATAAGAACATCATGTTCTCTCTGTGTGTAAAATGTTCTCTGTATGATCAAGGGAAGAAGCAGAAGATTAAGCAATGTTCTCCAAGATAAATGGAGATGGTGGTCTCACTCAAGGCTAAAGCAGAGGAATTGGGGCAAATGATGACTGAGAGACTTTTGCAGAGAAGAAAGGAAGGAGTCAGTTTTTCATTATCTCTGTGTTCTTTGGCATAGTCCTTATTCTTCTCCTCACTCTTATTTGTATACAGGCAATGTAAGCTGTGATCCATCTAGTGCCATCCCACTCCCTAGTTTCTAAAGTTCATTCAGGTATCTTTATTTCCATGAGCTAGTTTGCTAAGCGCTCTGAATATTTCTTCTGATTTTACCATAATCAGTGTTAGCATTTTCTCTGCCTCTCTCCCAAGTCTTTTTATGTTGCTTTATTTGGTCCAGAATTCACTTACCAAAAACCCAACCCATTCACCAGGTCATACAGGAAATTCACTCACAATCCCCATTTGTGTTTTTATTTTTTGTTTGAAATTTAGCAATAGATTTTGAGTTGTGAGCAGAAGAAAAATTATTGTGAAGCACAAGTTATGCCTTCGACTCCCTCATGTTTCTCTTCCTTCTTGTCTTTCTTCCTGATCTCACAATTCTTTTGCTTTCTCCATTGTGAACATCTGAAAATTTTCTCTAAACATATCATCTGGTCATACCTTTCTTTTCTCACTTTCAAACTCTTTGTCCAAATTTGGCTATTGCCTCTCAGGTTTGATGTGTTCCCTTTGCTTAAAAAAATGAGATAACCGAGACAATGAAGTTATTGATGACTTGTCTCAGATTGTACAGCTACTCAGTGCTAGAAATGTTAATTCAACACAGCTCTGTCTGATTCCTGAGTTTGCATGTCAAGCCTGGAGCAGTGCACTGAGGATGTGCATGTGCTCAATATAAGCTAATTTCCTTCCTATTCCAATTCCTTCTATAGCCTGAGACAAGAGCTAAATGTTAGTGACGGTAAATCAATTCCACAAATGCAATATAAATGTATGTGTACTATTTTGTGTTGAATAACTTTGGAACCATTCACATCCATGCTTTAGCTGCTGTCTTTCTGAGCTATCACTCTTCTAGCGTTCAAATCCTTTCTCTTTCTAATACTAGTTCATCGCCAGTGTGAAACTGTCAGGCATAACTTACTGGTGACTGAGATTGATTCCTGCGTTGGCAAAGTGTCATTGAGAGACTTGATTCTCCTCTTATCTTACACCTTATGCTTGCAAAGGTGTTAGCAATGTCACTCTTAGCCCATGCCTATAGCCACTCAACTGTCAGCTTCTTGACTGGCATGTTTGCAAATCCTTCTCTGTGTAATTCTTGTCCCCAGAGTTATAGGCTGTGGATGGTGTCAAAATAATGACTCAAACTTGATTTCCTCAATTTTATTTTAGATGAAACTCCATAAAATCAATCAAGGAAATATCTTTCATTTCTTTTCAGGACCACATCCATCTCAAAATCAGTTCCATTTCTTCCAGTTTTAGGGTTGCAGTTTCAGTGTAGCTTTATCATTTTGAATATTATTTCTGTATACAAAATTTCATCTATTATTCTTAAAAATAGTCTGCTATTTTTATTCATTCCAAACAAACAATCAGCAGATGATTTTGAAAAGTTGGATTAGGTGTGGGGTATCTTTTAATGTTTTAAGTAATTCAAAAAACTTGTGTCAACACATCCTTCTTTTATGCTCAAAGCTATGAAAGTTCGTATTCAGGTTTAGCAGCATGGAAGTGACTTCTCCATTCTCCTGTTCATCCGCTGCTGGTCCTGCCACTCAGATGGTTGTTGGCACTTCTCATTCCTCAACTCCTTGAAGAAGACTCTATCCACCAATTCCTCCTTCTGGATTTATCTGAATGAAATACATGGTCATCTTGTGGCCCTGGCTAGTGTACAAGCCTTCATGACTCCCCATTTCATACAGGGCACAGGTGACAGACTTCACAATTTGCTCCCAAATGTTTCGCTCATAAATCCAATAGAAGCACTTCAGTTCTCATCTTTCTTCAATGTCTTGTGGCCCGAACCAGAATTAACCTTCTCCTCAAGTCAGTTTTTTTTTTTTTTTTTTTTATTCTAAGGCAGTGGGGATTTGAACCTGTACATCTGGCCCTATCTAAAGCATTTTCATGACTCCAGTCAATAGAAGGTAACTCCTTAAATGTTCAGGAAAGTGCGCCTGTGGTTTCCCTGCCCTGTGCTCCTCAACACTCTCCAGCTCTGTCTAAGTGTGTGTCTTTGAGCCAAACTGAACCAAATGAGGTTTTTCAGTTCCTTGTAGCTCCATGACAGCAGCTATTTCCCATGTCCTTCATGCCCTGGCACATGTATACACACACACACATATTTATATATATCACAAGTCACACACAACAAATATGCACACACTACTTCTCATGCACATAACACGCACACCTATCTATCATGCATAACATACAACATGCATGTATATGCATGCCACATACATATGCATCACATATGCCACACACACATATCATATATACCAATGCAGATGTACCCACAAAACACATTGCTTTTCATTTACCATACACACTGCATAATGCATAATATATGCTCATCATATATGCATATATATATAACCCATACATATATATGATCTTTATATGTGCATATATATATATATATATATACATATATACATATAACCACACACAGACATCACACGCACACACAGACACACACACAAATACTCTACACATCTCTTGACTGGAAGACTTCCATTCAGCTCTGGTATGGTATTTTCTGATTTTTGTTATTATTCCTGAAGTGACTTGTACATTTTCCTTTCAGTATCACCACACTGGCTTTATAATCATCTGTATCAGATCATCTACTAGAAGATATACTCTTTTAGCTAGGGTTATAGTATGTTTTTAGTAGTTTCCCGGTCTATCACGTGATATCTGGGATAATGACAATACCTGTTACACATGAAAGACTCAAGTACTTGAATGAAGAAATAAGTGTGCAAAACAAGAAATAATCCCTACCATTGTAATTTCACATCTACTACTTCATTCCCTTGTTCCAACTACTTAACTTTCCAACAGGCTGTAAAGATAATCTTCATAATCAACTTGATTGATTTGAGGGACAAGAAAAACTTACTTCGTGAGTTTCTATACAATCATGAAAGCACGATGATGGGGTGTGGACCGAGTCCCTAGCCCCTTCCTCTGTGCTGCTCTTTTCCTGTGCTCTGCTTCCCGGTCACCTTTATGGCAGCACCTTCATTCCACTTATCCTTCCACGATGATATTTTTGCCTTGTCAGCTGACCATGGACTGAAACTTCTGAAGCAGCAAAATAAACCCCTCCTCCTTAAATTGTGGTTATGAGATATTTTGTTCAAGCAATGAATAAGCTAACCAGTATGCTTAGTGAATGAATTAATCTCTATTTCCAAATAATTCAAACACTAAATCTGTTCTGTTGAAATACATGAAATTCCCTTTCTCCCTCATGTGTTCCTACTTGTCTGCATCTCGAGGACTCCTGCTATTCTTTTTTTTTTTTTTTTTTTTATGACTTGACACAAATAGGATCTTCACCATGAAACCTTGCTGCCTACTCCAGTAGAAATCTCCCCTTATGTCCCAGAACTTTTTATCTGTTTTAAAGCACTTGTGTTTTATTTTACTGGTTAATAAACATGTTTGTATATGATCATACGTGTATGTGTTCATTATAGCACACTGAGTCCTAGAATTTGTAATTGGAACATATTAAATACTTAATAATTAATCAAGAATGAATAGGAAAAATTCTCAGAGAATTCCTGACTTTAAATCAGGATTATAACTTTGCAAGTCATTTTCTCTGTGTTTATCACTACTCATATGAGACAGGAATTGTTGTTGATTTTTTAATATTGAAAGTCTCAACTCTAGCATTAAAATCATCTATTCTTATATATATATAGATTCCTAAGTTCTAAAGAGGCTACTTCTTATTGTATAGAAATCACTGAGATAATATATCCTGTATTAATTTTATTGGAATATAGTCATGCTTCTGAACTGTATGATTTAGTACCTACTTTTAATTCTAGACTATTTTCTTACGCTCCTGAGATACTTAAACTCTCTTTCACTTGATCCCTTTCCTGACCTCCTAGAAACCCAGCACCCTGCCTTGTCTACTAATTGATTTAACACATATATCCTGAAATCCTACTCTGCTAATACTATTCTAGGTGTTAGAGACAACCTTAGCAAATACAACATCCACAAACTTTTGTCCTTGTGCAGACTGTATTCTAAAATTATGGAATAATCAAGCAAGCAAAGCAATTACAATAGTTATTACAATTTGATAAAATATATTGAATAAATAAAGCCAGAGTAAGGAATTTCAAGATAGCAAGAATGGGTTGGTGTTTGCATTTTTAAGAAAAGTTGTCAATGAGGGCATTGCTGAAGGTAACACTGAACAAGGAGTTTGAAATAAGTGAGATAAGGACCAAATATTATCTGCAAAGACAAAGCAAAAAATAATATACTTAAATGTCTAAATCAGGATATGTTTGGGATATTCTAGGAAAATCAAGGAAGCCACATGTCTGGAATAGGAAAAGAGAGGAGAAGACTATTCCAAAGGGAAATAGAAAACATTAGAAAACAATCACTGCTTTTTAGTGGTAGTTATACTGATTGAGCATAATGAAATAACTGAGTTTATCATATTGGTAGTAAGCTATAGATTGGAAGACAGAAGGCCAATTAGGGCATGAAAGTAATTATTTATCCAGGGGATAGTGGTTACTGGGACCATGATGGATTATTGGGGAAAGTGGTAGGAAAATGCTTTGAAAGCATAGAAATAAAATGTGTTATCAATTGAATGAGAAGTGTGAAATGAAGAGTGGAAGTAACAGTGGCTGCAAGTCAAGATGTCCTGAACAGTGGAGAAATTTCTGTTATATGGAAGAGAAAGTTTTTTGGCATGGTAGCAATATTAGAAATTTAGTTTTGATTGTGATAAAGTTGAGACATTTATTATTATATGTTTTTGTTAGACATTTTAATGGATATGTCAAGCAGACAATTTCACATGAGTCTTAAATTCAGAGAAGAGCTAGGGAATGAAAAGAAACTTCATAATTGAAAGTGATGCTGGCAACCATGTGATTAACTGAGAGATCTGAGAACTGGATCCCATCTTTTTTTTCTCTGTTATTGTTTTTATTAGTGTGTGTTTGCATGATATAATGTATATATATCTTGAGCAGAGTTGTTAAAAGGTGAGGAGTCGTTGAAGAAGATTCATCAGAGTAGACTGCAAAAAACAGCCAAAAAGAAAGAAAGGAATCAGAAATGAAAATTTATGCAAGTGGGACCTCAAGTGAGATAAGGAGCAGGAAGTTATCATGGCACTCAGCATCATCAGGTGGCCAGCAGCCCGAGAGCTGGGATTACAGGCGTGTGATACAACATCCAGCTGTAACTGTGGACTTTTTCCAGAAAACAAAAGAAGAAATGAAACCAAATATTTGAGGTGTCTTTTCTGTCATATCCAGTGATAGTATTCCGAGGAGCAGAAAAATAGTGTGCAATTGCCCTGCAGAATTTCTGATGATATTGTTCACATCATAGTTTATGTGCACGGAACCAACCAGGACTGCAGTTTTTATATGGACTAGTGGTATATGGTTACTGTGCTACAGAGTGGAATGGCTTGAGAGATATAAACATACTATTTCCATGTGTTGCATCTATAAATATTTCTTAGTGGAAGTTGAGACTCATCCATTTAAACAAGTATATTTTTATGTAGAAAGTAAATTTTTTCCAATTCTTTTAGAATACACAAAAGCAAACATAACCTTATATTTCCAGTATTTTAAGACTGGTTAAAGGTGACTTTTTTATGATGTGTTTTGTACTGGTATTAGGATTTGACTTCACGTAAGATAAAGCATGTTTCTTCCTCTAAAACTTCTCTTTTACATGAGCTATGAAACTAGGATGATATAATCACACTCTTTTATTCAAGGATTCAACAAATAAATGAAATTCTCTTACATTTCTTCATCTTTCTATCATTCAAAAGTTTTTTTAAAGTTTCTATGTATCCACTCAAAAAGTTCTCCGATACTTTCAACATATGTTATGCTTTTTACAGTAAATAGTCCAAGAAAATGAAAACATGATATTCATTGTTCTTTTTAAAATTAATCATTTTTTGAGAGCAGTCATTTTACTATGTTTTAGAATTATCCAGATCTGGAACGTGTTCGATCCTGTACTGGGAAATTGTTCTGTGTGTAATCAACTGGTTATTGAGGTAGAGTCTTTGTCTAGAGCAGGACGGTTGGAAGGTTTCACTTAACTGGAACTCGTTTTCTGTCTATAGTCTCAGTCCCTGCCCATGTAGCCTCGCCATCAGGCTAAAAGGGCCTTTGACATCTTAATCAGGAATCCAAAATCAAGTGGTTCAAGGAAAGGATACGGAACAAGCAAGTTTCCTAGTCCCTGGCCAGGAAACTAGCTCTTCTTCCTATTTCACTGGTGAAAGCAAACCTGTACACTTCCTAGATTTAAGTCAGCGGTACATGGACATAATCCCCAGTGGGTTGGACAATAAAATTATGTGGTCACTTTTAATCTGCCATAATCACTAATTTTTTAATGGATAAAGTAGATTTATTAAGAGTGCTTTGATGTGATTGAGAACAGATTACTAACATTATTCTATTTGATACAATCCATTTTCTTTTGCCAAATATATCTGAAAAGGCTATGATGACAAAATGTTAGTTTTGCCAAGCCAAACATAGATAAAGATAGAGGAAACCTGAGCCTTAAATTCTTTCTAGTTATAGTTTTCTCATTAAAAGAAGTGTTTGTGAGAAGCCAAGAGCACAATCGTGATCAACAAAAATGTGGCGTTTCATTTTCAAGATCTCCTTTGGTTCCAATTCAGTCTCCTTATAGTCCTTTAAAGCTGGACCTGTATAGCAATAGAATAGCAAGATGACTACCTGGAAAATCCAAGCAAACAAATCAGTCTGCATGCAGGTACTCTGCATTGGAGTGAGTGTGAGATAGGAAAAATAAATCAACTGTTCCCTTTCTTGGCAGTGGAGAAGAAGAGGTAATAGTGTCCGTCGCAAATAACATAATTACACTATTGTGTTGCACCCTCATCACATTACACTATTTGATGATTCAAAGACATACTGCAGAAGAAGAGTTTGGGCATTTGTGCCAAATGTTAGGATTCATATGAGTCATCCGTGACTCTACTGAAGGTATGTTAAAATAACTCACATCTGTTAAGAGGCTTGTTTTGACTGTATTTAGTGAAATTTATGATAAATAATAATTACCTTCATTTGGGGAATGTATATATGTGTATATATATATATATATATACACTTCATTTTAATCAGTTTTACTCTGGTCCTGTCCTCACCCTACAGTCTTTTATATACATAAAATAATGCATATATATATATATATATATATATATATATATATACATATACTAACACACTACAGTATATATATATATATATATATATATATATATATATATATATTTCATCTTAATCAATTTTACTCTCTTCCTGTGCCCACTTGACAGTCTTTCCTCAACTCCAGGTCCCTGTCCCATTTTCACAAACTCTTCCTCCGTGTTTCCTGCCAGCTATCTTTTATTTTGCTCTTTAAATGATTTATATTTTGGGTTTCTCTTAAAAGAGAAAATATGTGACGTTTAACCTTTTATGCGTTTTTTTCACTTAGTGTTACTGTATCAAGGAACACTCATTTTTCTAAAATGAATCAAATTTATTCATATGTTAATAGATTTATTTTGAGCTATCATAGAGCTAAGATGTATTCATAGGTAAGGCAACTGTCATTACCAGGCAGACACTGGGGAAGTTATATGATTTTTATAAATAAATGATATACTGCTTTCACAAGACCAACTTGCCTGAATATCTCCACTCCAAAAGTACTAGGGTATAAATATCTTCTCCCTGATGTACTAAGTTCCAATCTTCTGTATTTCCCTAAATACTTCTGGAAAATTTTGTGCCTTTGTGAATAATGAAAAGAAAATAAAAAACTCTTCCTATTCAGACTTCCTCTTACATTTTCAGAAGTGACAGAGTAAGGGAGAAGCAATAATCAAGTACAAAATCAATAACTGCTCAGATGACCCAAGCAAAATGATGATTGTTGGGGCATTCACACCCATGTAGCATTATTTTTACCAATCCTGAGTATGCTGATTAAAAAGGGAGAGAGAGAGAGAAAGGGAAAGAGAGAATGCATTAATAGAAAACAGCCACATAAATTCGCTCTCAATAAAATAAATTATTTCTAATGAGTTATGCACTTTAAATAATTTTTTCCAACATAAACAGCGTTGACAAAATGATATATTCTCAGCAATTTGATTATGGAGGAAAAATGCAGATGTGTGTAGCAATACAAAACCAATTTTAGCTAGTTAGTTTTCAGATTTATGTATTTGCAGAAGCCTTATATTTTTGAGTATTTCTATGAAAAAATTTGAATTAGAAACCAAGGATTTTCCTCTTCCCACAAAAATATGGTGAATTTTAGCTTAAATATATTTGATGCCTAAACTATAGTTCTAGCAGTTAACATTCTTCTTACAAACCAATAAGCAATAATGAATATTTATATTTGCACATACTCATGGAGTTCTCAAAGTTTTTTACATTTATCTAGCAATTTACATTTTACAAAGATTTCTCAAATCTGATTTCATTCAGTTTTTACAAATTGTGAAGCAAATTATAATAAGTGCTTTCATGTATGCTGCAATTTTCAGATGAAGACACCAAGCACAGTGACATAATCAAATTAGCAAAGTCAGGTGTGCATGAAAACTCCTCTATGATGTGGTTTCTTACCAGTAAACTCATCTATATTTATTCCCTTACACTTTTCAGATGATTAGATAATACACAAATTGCTAACCAATCCTTTTATATATTATTACCAGGTGATCGATATAGGCTTAAATTTGACCTTAGTTGTATTTTATGATGCTCAATTAGAGTTTCAGTTGGGTACAAGTCCAGACATGCTTGAGACTTGGAGCATCTCCCAATAGAAACAAAAATGCTCAGCTCTGAACTTTTGTTACAGCAAAACCCAGACGTGCAGAAGCTGCATGTGGTAGAAACATTCAGGGCTCACCAAATTCTGCAATCCCTTTTGAAGTAAGATTATCATCATGGGATTATTGATGCTCAGTGCAATATGAGGCATGTTAGTTTGTGCTACTTCTAGACCAATGTAGTTCAGTGGGTGATGATGGTGCCTCATCCTTTAACTTGCTACAAGTTTCTAATAGTGCAGTTTCAAGATGAAGGAGGAAAGCTTGACCTGTACCAGACTGAAACACATCAAGAAGAAACAAATGTCATGTAAAGACACTACATGGGCAGATGTGTCTACTTCAGCAGCTAACTTCACTTATTCTAACTCATGTAGCACTATACAGAAAATCACTGATGGATCTGGAGTGGTTATTAGTGAATTAAGCAACAAATTCAACTATAGAGAAGACAGGTAAGGGTTCAATAACATGTGCACAAGGAACACTTCGTAGAGTACAGACCAAGATGGAAACCCTATATTAAGATTTTGATCTAGGACATTCCTTAAAAGTCCCAGGTATTCAGAAGTGGGGCTTTGGGAGGTGGTGGGGTCATGGGGTCACTAGTCTCATAGGTAGGTTTATCCACTAATGAATGCAGCAGCTAAGTGTGTTGTTAAGATGTGGGACCTCATTAAAGACCAGTTACTAGGGTAACACCTGGAAGGGTACATCTACCCTTCCCCTACACCAGCTCCTCTCTTCTGTGATTTCTGGTTTCCTCTGCAAAGCCCTTTCCACTGAGCAGTTTCTGCCTTGGAGTCAATGGACAGGGACAGTAACTGAGCCCAAACACAGCTCTCCTCTTTCAAATTGTGGGTGTCAGGTATCGTGACCCCAGCAACCAGAAAGTGGCTAAGACACTCTGCTTTTCCACAAGTACTAAGAGTAAAGAATAAAACTTCCTCTGTTGTTCTGTATGTGACAAGCCATAAAATAGTCGGGTCAGGAAGAAGCTAAGAAACACCATGCTTTGAAACCCTACCAGTCACGACAGGGAAGTGGAGGTTTAGGGTCAATCACTGAGAGCAAACAGTTTAAGATGTTAGGGAGAGGCAAGAAAGCTTTCAGTGTGTGTAATTAACAATACAGATTACTAGAGCTTTACATGGAACATCAGCAAGATCTCTGAGATGCTATTTTTCAAATGAATCGGTTAACAATTGAAACACAAAGAGATCTTCCCCCTTAGGACTCTCCAGTACACATGAAGCGTTACTACCTTTCCCTTTGCACGTGCACTTGGGTCATTGATAACATACAGCTGTGAAAGGCGATCTAAGGGTGGGGGAGTGTAAGGAGATATGTTCTTTTTGTTTAAAGGATATCCGCCTAATAATTTTGCAACATCCTAAAAATGACAGTAAGTTGTTAAGAGTTAAGCACACTTCCAAAAACTGTGCTCTATTTTGCTGTCTGTGTGCATGCAATTGTGCACTTATGTGTCGACACGTGTTTAAACAGCCTTTTCAGTAGTATGTTACTAGTTCCTATCCCACCTGGGTACTTAAATAATCCTCAGTGTATCTATTTTCCCTCAAATTATAGATCTAAATTTTTTTTAGTATTTCTGTAGTCAGAAAATTAATTGAGCACTAGCTAATAGTTTCAGATTACTATAACCAAAACAGACATTCTTGTGTAACTAAGTTCCTCAAGAGAAAATTTTGCTTCTGCCGAGCTTCTACCTGTCTGCCTGTAGGACCCATCAGCTGAGAGCTGGTAGCTACAGGTCCTTTCCAACAAAAAGTATATGGGTACCATGATTTTGATCTTCCCAGCATGTAGTAAGGAAATCAGTGACTTGCACTCCCAATGACTTTTCAATAAATTAGAACTCTAGGTGATTTAGATTATAGGTATCCATGCAAATATCTTAAAGGAACCTCTGTTTTACTTTTAACTCTATTGTCCCAGAAATGAAACCTGAGCCTAGCTCTCAATTAAAAATCATACTTTGTTAGTGATAAATAACCATATATTTATATAGTTGACTTGGCTTAGAACGGAATCTAGGAAGAGCTTACTTCCAGTGGTTATATTATAGCATCTGGGATAAATGGTACTTAATCTCTAACATTCTTTCTCTCTCTCTTCCTAAAATACTCTGAAATTCACAGTAAAGAATACTGGGCAACTGGGCATAGTGGTGAATGCCTTGAATCCCTGCACTCAGGAATCTGGGGCAAGAGGATTGCCACGAGTTTGAGGCCAGCCTGAATTACAGAGTGAGACTGTCTTAAAAAACTACTAAGCACTGTCATCTGAAGAAAAGATCCCATACAGTTTGGTTTTGACCACATTTTAATTGTACCTTTATCAAATGAGGCAGACAATACCAGTTGGAAACTGTTATAGATTTCTGCCATGATAACAAATAAGTGAGATTATCAACTTATAAAAAGAAAACTTTGACATCACAAGTTTAGAGATTTTTGTCCATGATCTGTTGGTCCTGTTGTTCATGCTTGTGGTGGCACATCATGGCAGGAGCATTTGGTGGAGGAAAATCTCTCATCTCACAGCCCAGAAGCCAAAGACAGAAAGTGGAAGAGGTTGGGGTCCCACTCTGCACCACAGAGGCAACTTTTTACTGACTGGAAGACTGCCGATAGGCCCAATAGCACCAAGCTAGGAAAAAAAGTCGTTTCAAGACACGTGAGATGAAAGCAATGGCAGAAACCACTAGAGAATGTAAATGGTTTCAATAACTTATTTTGTTTCTTTAATCTTCAAAACATCAACAAAGCAAAGTAAGAACACTCAAATACAAGCTACTTTATTTCAAGCATTATCTGATACTTTTAAGTATCTCTGCTCTTATATGAGATGCTTCCAAGCACACACACACACACACACACACACACACACACACGCATAAGCTCACATGCATATACACATGCACCTACAAACATGCACATCCCCAACACTGGGCCAAGAAAAGAGTGAAAATATAAGAGGAGGTGTTGGAGCCTAGGAAAAAAAGTGATGTCATTAGTCAGTGCATTGTTTGGTAATTTTGAATTCCTCTTCCTCTTTTTCTTCTTCTTTTTTCTTTCTTTTTAAAATTCTTTTTCTTTTCTTGCTTTCTTTTTTTCTCTCTCTTCATTTTTTTGCATGTCTTTGAAATGACATTCTATATGCCTTGGCAATAAATTGCTTGTGCATGTTTTATTGCAGGTATTTAAAGCTGTGCAGGATTGTTGTATATCAAAGAGGTCAAAATCATAAGAATCACCTAAGTAGCAATAACTAGTTTTGCCTGCCAAAATTATAAATGATTTTTAGAAGAATGAGTCACTAATGGTTTTTAGCCAAATGCAGGAAGCTTTTCAGCATTTCTAATACATTTGTAGATTTGTGCTTTTTATTTTCCCTGTCTTGTATATGTTACTTGAGTTCTTGAATTGTACATCTATTCCAATCAGCAATATCATAGTTTACAAAATTGTACATTCCTTGTCTTTAATAAATGAGTATTCATTGATTACTTTTCAACCTGGCATTTCCAATTTAATGAATGGAACATTTACTGTGTAATCTCAGTGAAACACTTACCCTCTATGAGCATTGCCATCTTCCTTTGTAAAATGAAAGAATAGAAATCATTCAGTGATTTTCTGAAGTTTTAATATTTGATAGTATTTAAATACTATTCCCCAAACATATTTTTATAATTTAAAAATAATTGTTACTATAAACTGATCTGGATAAACAGAAGTATAGATGGATGAATATATTTCTAATACCCATTCCAATAATTCCAGATTCTTCAAAATATATTTTAGGTTCTGTTTTGAAATATACACTTCATATTTTTCATATTATCTTTTGAAGATTATTTCCTTTCAAGAAGACAAACAATACTTAAAAGAAACTTTTGCATCTCAGGAATTGTGGTCCTTGCTAATTTCTGTCCAAGGACAAGAACATATCAAGCAGGAAGGAGCCTTTGTCCTATGTTGGGGTTAAGTACTTACCACTCTCAGGGAAAGCTTACACTTCTTTTGTGCCTTGTGCCTGTGAATGTTTTATGAATCCAATTGAGCTTAAGAATCAAGTTTCTTCGACAGACACAGTTTATTTGGAGGAATAAAGATACAGCAGAAAGTTATTGATTTTGGGGGGCTCTACACCTTGTGAAAAATTAACTAGACATTTCTTTAGGATCAATACAATTTCCCTTGCTGCTTGAGAGCTGTTACACTGAGTCTGACTAAAGAATGTCTCCATTGCAGAGGGCATTGCTTGGGTCTTGGGGATTTGGGAACCATAGGACAGTGGATTCCCTTATTTATTCTCTCCTTCTCTTCCTCTAACCTGTTACCTTTTATTAAAATACTGCATAAAGATGCCTCTCAGTTTTCAAGGTCCATCTGAGACTTTATGGTTTCCATCGTGGTGGCACAGAAATTACCCACCGACTCTGCAGCCAGTATTTGCAGTTAATAAAATATTGCAATTAAAATTTATCTCACTACCAGATTTTATTGTTTCTTTCTAATTGTGGTCACCACTCTGTTCTCTGTAACTTGTAAATTCTGATTACTTTTTCTTTTCCTTTCTTTTTTTTTTTTAAAATAGCTGACAACAGATTGTCCTTTCTCATCTCTCTTCAGACACAATAGTTCCTTCCTCTCATCAGTCAGTTAGTATAAATCCATACATTGATGCATTCCTATAATTCTGTCCTGTCCCTGGCAAGTAACTGAAATCCATTTCCAACATTCAGGTCAGACCCTGTGCTTGTTGTTACAACACCAGAGGAACATGTGACGCCTTGTGTTCAGTACAATCTTGGGCTTACTGTACTGCTCCAAGGGGATGCTCTTGATACTTAGGTCAAGGAAACTCTTTATTGTTCTGCCATGCTTTTCAAAGCATTTGTCAGTCATTGTCCTAATGTATGAAATGTCAGTGATACTACTCTGTTACGGTGCCAACCAAAAGTGTCTGTTTATATTTATCAATAAATCTTGGAGAAGTATTACTAGACTCATTTAAGCCTCTGGTGGGATGCTTTGTTTGTGCCTTCACATCTTAATACCACAATCCTATTTTGCTTTGTGTGAGAAAAATTCTGTACTTTGGTGTTTTGGAGTTCCATGGTTTTTAGTCACTTAAATGTGATTTCTATGGAAAACCTAGTTCCTGGAATGACAGCTCTGACTCTGATTCTTTGCCATCACTTTTGCCTCTGTGTGAGCTGCTTAATTCACTAGATCTCCTCATGATGCGCAAGAAGTAGCCTGATGCATCTAACTCTTCAAAATAATGATCTATTCAACTATAAAGTGATTTTACTAAATTTCCTAGGAGAGTATTTGGAACATAGACATAATTATTTCCAAGATTTTCTTGGAAAATTAACGTTGTAAAATATTTGAAGAACTACTTTTTTGTTCTTTCATCAGTCAAGCATTAAACTGTTCGTTAATTGAGGAGTGACTCAATGCTGGACATTTGTTTAGTTTTGGGGAATACAAATGAAAGTTTAGGAAATATGATTCTTATCCTCAAAGATCTTGCATTGTATTAGCAAAAGATACTATTCAAAGGATCATATATATAGGTAAAGCATCACATGCATAACATTTCAATGGCAAGTGTAAAATAAAAAGAGAAAGAACCCACAAAGGGTACACTAGAAGAATTGCCCTGGTTAGAGAACACTGTGACAATTATGCCATAGAGGAAAAGTTAAAATGATAACTAGCATATACAAAATTAAATGCAATTTATACACATAAATGGGTATATATAAAATACAATTAACTCATGCCATGAAAATGAGTGACTACATAGTTAAACATAAACACATACATGTACACACACATACGTGTTCCACTGCCTTAAGAACCACTACAAGACAGAGGTTGATTGCTCATAAAAGAGAAAGTTATTGTAAATATAGGAATTGAAGGATGAGGGAGAGTGCTTTGAACTCCAGACCATGTGCAGAGGGCTTGTCTGAAGCAGGAACAACAGTAGCTCTTTTGTGATATTATGGAAAGGGACTATGATATTTGTGACAGTTGTTTAGGGAAATCAAGCACTTGTAAATTTTTCACAAAAGCAAAACATATTGCTCATCTTGAAAAAGGAGGAACAGGGAGATGAAAAGACAGTTCAAAAAAGTTTAAGTGAGGACTATCCACAGATAGTTACTTTAATAAAAGCCAGGTAGAAATAATCAGAGTAGGTTCAAACCAGCACCCATGGGCACCAGTGACAATTCAGGCAATGATCAGCAGGCCGTAGATTTGTGCTGACTGGACAGTAGCTTTGAGTGGTAACAGTTCAAGTGCAAAGAAGAAAGGTTTTGTGTTTTACATAAAAGTCATATTTTGATATATTTGCAAGCAGAGAAGAAGGCACAAAGGGAGAGTGGGTATGTCCAGATTTGTATATCCATATATATGTTTATCTAAGTATCTATGTACATGCATAGCCACATGCATGGTTGTGCATGGGACAAAAGCTTTCCATATTTGAAGCAAATGAGCTGAATTATTCTTCTAGTCCTGGCCCAAATGTTTGCAGTTAATTCACCATACTGTGCCAGGGATAGAGTTTAGTGGCTCAGCACCTACCTGGTAAGCGTGAGGTCCTGAGTTCAATTCCCAGTTCCAAAAATAAAGGAACAATAATAAAAATTCACCACACCAGTTAGCTCCTTTACACCTTAGTTTTTACCTATGATGCATTCAAGTCAAACAATTACATTTGAAGTATTTTAATGACCTGGTACGTTCAGGGTTATAGATTTATTTGGAAATACACCATGGGATTGCAAATGAAAAATGAATTCTCTTAGTCACATTCCCATTACTGAGGCAAAATACCCTAAACCCAGGAATTAAAGGAAGAAAGGTTTCTTATAGCTCCCAGTTTAGCAGCGGTTTTTCGTAGCTGGCTGCCTCCATGGGAGTGTGGCATGTCAGGCTGTCATGGCAGGGGAGAAACAGTTCATGGTACACAGGCAGGAGGCAGCAACCAAGGAACCTTCATTTCCCTTTTGATTCCACTCAGGCCACAAGCCTATTGGTCAGTGCCAATCACACCCACGGTGGGCCTGCCCATTATCCAAATCCAGAAAAAATGTTAAACTCATTGATGGACTAATACACTTACCACACCCATAATCTAATATCACACACCCATGATCCAGTCATTCCCAAAAGCCCCATTCATGAGAACATGAGGCACTGTGGGGTCATCTAAATAGATGTAAAATACAACGAAAACAAACTCCCTTCTTCCATTTATTTTTTCACATGATGATGGACAAAGTATTTAACTCAGATGAAGTAATATCACTGAAACAAGAAATATAATGAATCCATTTTGCAAGTTTCTGTTGAAAATTAGAAGAGGTTTCTAAATGTGTATAAATCTTAATCCAGGAGAATTAGTCAATAAAATGTAGCTATCACTGTATTCAAAAACACTAAAAATTGGAAATTCAGGTAAGCAGAATAAGTCATTTTCAAAGTGCATAGATTCAAAAAGTTTTTAACCTCATAGTACATTTAATTTAGGTTAGAACATAAAATTCTATAGTGGATCAAATTGATCTTTTATGAACCTTTGGTATTCATAAAGGCATCTTTTAAAAGCCACAATAGCATGTAAATGTTAATGAAAATACATTATGCTGAGTAATTCTTAGGTTTTTTCCAAAGCTATATTTGCTCATTAATCACACATATCTTCTGACGATGCCAATGACTATTTCTGGATACAGGAATTCAAAATTTGTCCTGGTTTTGTCCTTTATGTCCTTGGCCTACATTAAATGACTTTAAAAATCTTTTTTACAGAGATTAGTGGATATAGATTCATGCACCAATCTGATTGTTGGCCAGGTCTCAGGCTCTGCAGAAGTGAAGCTGGACTGTGTGTGTCGGTTGGTTAATACTCCCAGGTAGGGCCTCTTGCATTAGCTTGGTTATCTCTACCTTAATCAAATGGTTTAAATGTCTGTATTATTTTCTTCAACCTAATTATAGAAGAAAGAATTATCTTGAGAATCATAGTTACCAAAATGAGTTGAATTGAATTGAATGAACCCAGTTGTGGTCCCAAACAGCTGTATTTGACAAGCCTTATCTTACTTATTTAGTCCCTTATTTATGAAATTGATGTTTGATGAAAGATCAGTATCTAACTATACTTAGAGTCTTACAGCTTTGAACAAGCACTCTTGAAGAAGTCCTATGGAAGGAAAAGAAAATGTTTGTTTTGTAGAGCAGACTTATTTTTTGTTGATCTATACTTGGGCACTATATTGAGTATTTCATTTAATGGAGAGCTCTGTAGACATGCCAACAAAAAGCACACTGAATTGACTTTTCCTGGTACTCTTCTTATTTCTAATTCCCTGTGTATCTATGGCTTCAACAATGGAAGAAAAAGGAATCTATGCAACACTGACTAATAAATGCCTTTATGGAAGTATAAAGTCACTGAAGAAAGACAAAAGTATTTTCCTAAACCAAAAGATCAGCTAGTTCCACTCCATAAGAGTGACTGATTCAAAAAAAAAAAAAAAGTGACTGATTCATGAATCCACTCATTTAGTCACATGTTAGGTAAACAATGGTGAAGGAAACACAATCTGGTGTTCATGGTATTTCGGAGGATACAAGAACCAGCAAATTTCAGCTTATTTATATGCATGTGTACATATACATACCACACCACATGTAAGTATAGATAGATGTCTTGAAAAATGAAAGAGATTAGGCAGAGTACTTTATGGGAGTTTTTCAATTATTTATTGCTATGTAACACACAACACCCAAAATTAGTGGCCTAAAGGAAACAAATAGCATTTTACTAGCTCTTAATTCAGTAATCTGGACTAGGCTCAGTTGTGTAGTCTTGTTGGTCCTGCAAGAGACATCAAATGACCACATCCACCTGGCTGGGCAGATGGCAGTGGCTTGACTGAATGGTTGCACTGTTTCCCTTATCAGCTCAGCTTTCCCACAAAGTCTGTTTACTCCATCTCTCCATTGAGTTGCTCTGTCTTCATTCTCGCATTGGGGCCAGATGCTGACATGAAAATTCAGGCTTTGAATGAATACATATACAAGAATTTTGAAGCTGCTTATTGCATGGGTCTAGAATTGACCTAATGTCATTCTTTTGTTCTATTAATGAAATTGAGCTCCCAAGGTGGTTCAGTTCTAGAGGGATTGACTATGTCAGTGTATGAATAGCAGAGTCTGTGCTTCCTGTGTTAGTATACAACAACATAGCTGTAGTAGATACTGAAGTATCCTAGGAGATTCTACTTCAAAACTTTTGACAAGAGAGCACCTCTCAGAGAAGAGATCTAAAGTCAGAATGATTGGGCATGAATTGGGAAGCCATTGTGTATTCAAAGAGTGGAAAGAGGAGCTGGCATATAGTGGAGAGAATAAATAGGAGAGTGGTAAGTAATAAGGTAGGAAAGAGAGTTGGAACTCATATCATGTAGATTCTTAATGCATATGGCTCAGTGTCTGACTGTGCAGTTGGTGTGATACAAAACCATTTCAGAGTACAGATCAAAGTAGTAACATATCTTTTTTCAGGAGTCATGTGTCTCTTGGGTTACTTGTCTGATTGGGAAATGGATGGGAACAGAGGTGAGTTAGAAGCCAATTGTTCTTATATGTGAGAACATGACAAGAACTGGTCATGATGGTGATAGAGGTGTAGGAGGTAGATAGATTCTCAAACAATTTAGGGACAGAGTTTGACAGGAGTTTGTGTGGAATATGTTACATATTGTCAGACAAAGAAAGATACAATTATAGCATGAATAATACAGTCAGATAGATATGCAAAGAAGGAAGAAGCTGGTTGGGGCAACTCCTGAAATAAAGAACTAGGCACTGTTTGAGATATCTTGTCAACATTAAAATGGATTTGAAAATGTAGCAATTAGATATCAAAGTTCAGGGACTGAAGAATGTCAAAAGCATTTAACTTATCTTTAAATTCATGGAACAATGGTGACATCACTACAGGAAGAAATTTAGATAGACAAAACTAACACTGAAAATGGAGAAAATGTGAGATCAGGAGGAGAAGGAAGAGCCAGCAAAGGAGATCAACAGTGGACAGAAAATGCTGCCATCAAATTGTATTAGCAATGGTGCTAGGTGCAATTTGAGTCAATGAGGTAGCCTCAAGGGAGACTTAACACTAGGTAGACAATATCTGAATCTGTAACACTAACATAGAGGAGACTGCAGCAGCAGTCTTACATTTAGATGGCAGTAGTAGAAAAGGGAGGAGGAATCTTGGCATCATTTAGTAAGAGAAATAGTAAGATTTAATATCTTACAAGATTTGAAAGTACTGCCAAAGTTCTTTGTTTTGTTTTGGTAGGGTTTTTTTCCTATATTAATTGAGAAATTTAAACTGTGAGATCAAATGGCTCCCTTAACTCAAGACTGAATATTGTGATACATTATGAAAATGAGATAGAACATGGCTAGTATAGAATATATTGGATTCATAGTGTTGTGGTTGCTCTTACCACAAAAGATAAGACAAAATGTTATAAATGAAAATTTTTGGTACACTTTGGAGGACCTTGAAGAATTGGCTAAGTTTCTATCACTCTCATGTTTTTGTTGTTGTTGTTGTTTTGTTTGTTTGTTTGTTTTTCATTTTCAAAGCTCAATTAACTGGGCATGGTAGCATAGACCTGAATCCCATTACTGATGGAGGCCACGGCAGATAGATCGTAAGTTCAAAGTCAGCCTGGGAAACTTAGGGAGACCCTATCTCAAGATAACAAACAAAATTATTCTTTATTAGCTTAGTGCCAGGGTGCACCTTGGATCCTCTGGACCTAATTAATTAATTTCCAAGTTTCTTCAAGTGTTATCCAGCCTTTTTAGTAAATGGTATTTTGATTTCCTACAGTTTTAAAAAAGTCAAGTTCAGAGTTGCACCCACTGGAAAAAGAAATGTGAGCTAGACCTACT
The DNA here is from genome assembly GCA_004363535.1 of Dasyprocta punctata. Lineage (NCBI taxonomy): Eukaryota > Metazoa > Chordata > Mammalia > Rodentia > Dasyproctidae > Dasyprocta > Dasyprocta punctata. The sequence goes on along the minus strand of RJWM01004432.1, from coordinate 36,559 downwards.
AACTACAGCTCTGCTACATTATTCTTAATACGAATTTTGGTACTTTGAAAATTTTGGTTTCACTTGGGATTAAACAAAGTCCTGCTGCCCCCTAGTGGCAAATAGCTAGTGAAAAAAATCTATGGGTTTCTTGTTTGCTTTGTAATTGTGGGGCAACACTGACATGGTACATAGAGAAAAACTTTCAACACTGAGAGTTTCATAGGCATTACAACTATAATTATTCATTCATAATTTCATAAAATATCTATTTGTATATTATCATTACAATTAGTGAGACTCAGTCTACAGTACTATGTAAATGATAGTACTACCACGTCGTCTGTCATTCAGAAGTAAAGCATGTCTTCTTGTGCCCTGAAATTTAATAAGTTTAATTAATGAATCTAATTAATCTAGTCACAAACCCAAATGTTATCATAACAACACCTGGATTTATTGAAATTTGAACAGTTACAATAGCAAAAAAGAATGTGTCCCCTTGAAGTTTAAGCATCTACTCCACAAAACTTATTTTCTCATTTTTGTCTTCCATGTTTGAACTCTTCACAGGATCATGGGCTGTGAGAAATGGCACTTCCTTTAGGTTGGAACATGGTCTTCTGGCCACATTACAACACAAGAATGCAACTTGAATGTTCAATTTTTTTTTTATATTTTTATGATGGTTGATACAATACATGGCCATCATCACCCTTTCTAAGGTCCAGCAGGTCTACTTCTCATTTTTAACAATTGCTCAAAGATGAATGCATGAAACTCTACAAGAAAAATGAGAAAGGCCCTCTAAACAACAGAAAAAGAAGTAGTCTCCCCTCCGCAAAAGCATTAAAATGCACCTTTTATCCTGAAATATATAATTGGTTGAATTTTCCAGATAGAACAAAAGATTTGTTAACCTGAGATAAGAACATATGGGTAAACGATGGCTCAGGTCTTCCAAGGCTGCAATCATGAATTGCCATATATTAGGATTTCTTTTGGTGATTTTCCTAGAACAAATGTTCTTGTTGCCTATGTCCAGATAAAACCACCTCGGAGGAGGCAGGAGCAACTTTTAAAACAGCTGAAACACAACTATATTCTATTTAAATAGCATCTTTTTAGTGTAAGTCCTCCTAATCTGTTCTATACCCTTTAAAATGACAACTGTGTAAAGTGGGGCACATCTTACATGTAAATGTATGGAAATCTGGCAGCCAAGATGATCCTGTGTATTTTCTTACTCTTATCTGAGAAATTTAAATTCCTTTAAGGCAAAGGAAATAACTAATACATCTTTCAAATCTCAGGATATGGAGATAGATTGAACACAGTATGTAATCAATGAAATTTTAGTTGATGGAACCAAGAGTAGAGGGACTTAGGACACTGATGGCCAAAGATATAATGACAGATGTATTCACTGTGAGAAAGGATGTAACTAAGAGAAAACCAGTAATTGAATGTTGACTGATAAGAATTAAAAATTTTAAAATTATAAACTACATAAAAGATTGCTGGAATACTTATGATAAATGTTTTACTGTGAATTAATATTTTAAAATATTAAATAAACCATAAGGTTAAGCCCATGTAGGCACCCTGCTAAGTTTAATACTGAGCCCAGATATGGTGGTGAAGGAAGCAATATTTTCTGTTTGTTTCTTTTGGCTTTCACTGAAAAATATTTTAATTTTTTTTTTTTAGATTGGGCAGAAATGTACTATCAAGAAGGAAGGTTGTATAATATATATCTTCACTATTGGAATAGCAACAGTTAAAAGAAGACTATGCAGAAGATGATAGCAAACATAAAGGCATGCTATTGCAATGGCTGTGTTTTAAGCATGATACAGGACACACTATGGGAAGGCGGTTATGGGAAATGACTTCTCTCCATTGTAGGAAGTGGACATCACGTGCTATTTACATCAGAGTGTGTAGGGTCAATCATAGTCATAGTCTGCTGTGCCTTAACTCAGAGACTTTCTCAGATCTACCTCTGCCCAATGAAGATCTAGAAATTTAATATCTTTCTGAATGAGTTTCTTCAGGTCTCCCATTTCTCATTAAGATAATATATATCAACTTTTAGCATTCTTGACATAGGTACAATGCAGCTATAAATAAATAAGAATTTTGAGTATTTACTTGTTGATAATACAAAAGGTAGAAACAAGATCTTTTAATTTTTGGGTTATAAATGTGCATGTTGTATTCAATTCTCAGTTTTCATCTTAATAATGATCAATGATATACTTTCCTTTATCCCAACAATTTACATACATGACAGTAGAAATCAAAACTATTTTCCAGGGATTTGTTTTGTTTTTTCTGTTTTGTTTTGTTTTGTTTTGTTTTGTTTTGTTTTGTTTTGTTTTGCTTTTGGTCTTTTTGAGACAGGGTCTCGCTATGCAGTTCAGGATGGCCTTGGGCTTACTTTGTACCGCAGGCTGGTCTCAAACTTGCAACTATCCGCCTGTCTCAGCCTCCTGAGTGCTGGGATTATAGAAGCTCACCACCATGTCCAGGTTTTTCAGTGACTTTAAATAAATCCTTTGTCTTAAGTGTTAGATTGATTTTTCAACTCCAAAAGAAATTAATATAGTACAAATTTTAATCCCACTTTCAAAAGTAACACTTTATTTCTCATTTTTCATAGAGAATTCTCTAAATGATACTATTCCCTGCTACCTATGTGATTGTAAAGACAATTACCCAGATTATATTTAACTCGAACCACATAAATATGAAATCGATTAAAATTAAATTCATATAGATTAAAAGCAGTATAACATAACACAAAACTTAAACATTTTAAGGCAGACCAAACTAGACCAAAAACTTGCTTCTGAAACTTACAAGAACTGTGTGACTGGGCAAATTATTTCAATTCTTTGATGTTTTTCCTATGTATTAAATTATGTGTACTATCTTTTCAGCTGTTTTGATGACTAAATGAAATAATACCTATTTCAAGTACCTGGTGCAAATAAGTGCCAAAGAAAAAGATTATCTCCCACTACTTCCTATCCAGCTTTTCATTACAACTCTTGTGCCCAGGTTTTACTAAAATATTCTAATAATGCCTAACTGAAATTAGCATTTGCAGCAAATATTATTTATTTAACATAGAAAGAATGAATGTAATTATACAAGTATTGAAAATACTTTTAAATAATTTAAATGTGTTCCACTTTTATGCAGTTATCTCCCATAAAATACAGTAAGTGATAAGAAAAAATTAAGAGCATAAGCAGAATACAGCAGTATATTGAACCCTATGCAATATATTAGCAACAATAAAGAAATAAACAGAAAATGAATACAATTAGGTGTGTTTCGGTAAACAAATTTTAGTATACAGTGCCATCCAGATAAGTTAGCCAAAAAAAAGGCATTTTAAATATAGGAAAATAATTTTTGTAGTATCTTAGAATGTCTTAAACTTGGCTTTCTATAAACAAACTGTATATATCAGTTAATTGCTGAAAGAGTGAAGTTCATTTTACTGGTTCTTCAGATAAAACTTTCCTATGTGCTAAGTGAAGTTAACCAGCGGAAACTAAGTTTAAACTAAGTTTTTAAAAGGTGAGCAGACATAAAAGAATGCATTAACAAACTCTGCTGAGGTAATGTTTTAGAAATGATTTAGGCTGTGTTAACTGAGTTGAATACTATTCGAAATAAGCACAAGATCTCATCAACATTTGAAGCTGGAAAGAATTTCTCTCACTTACTGAGTTTTGATATATAAACATCATATGTTTTAGTGAAGTTGTACCACACAGACCAAACATGAGGCTCTCCCTCCTTCCTCCAAATATTTAAAATAATAAACAGTTTCATCAGGTCTAAACACAGCTGGATATTTTCTAATAATATTTGTAGAAGCCAACAACGGGCAACTTTCATGTGCATGCTTTCCCAAACGTAAACATGGCATCAATAAAATATAGTTTCATTTATTTGACGAGACAACACGCTGGAAAGATAATGGCAGATGTTTCAATCATCTTGTCATTGACTTGCTCTGTAACTATCTGTCAGTCGATAGGTATTTGCTGCTTTGTGTTGCTGAATTGGTCAATGGAAATGAAGTTATTCCTACTCTTCTTGACTCATTTATTACCAGACAAATTGAAAAATATCATCTGTTAAACACGCTTTGCCAACTACTTACTGCATGTATAGCACCATCAGAAAGAGCAAAAGAAGGCTTGATATGCTGTCCAAAACAGTCCCCAAAGAGATTATGAGAAATTACAGGGAATAAGTGTACTTTCAGAATCTTGAAGAATGGCATTAATTAGATATTCCCACAAGTCCCGCTATGCCAATCTTCTAAATCCACTTCTCTTATTAGTCTACCCTGCCATGAAAACTCTTAAACAGAAACATCTCGAAATGGGATGTGACCTAGGAGACAGTCTCCCAAATCAATGTGACATTCACATTGTGTCTCAAATATCACTGCCAAGTGGTCAGTGAATGCAAGCCTGAACACTGCAAATGAAGGCTACCAGTTGCACAATTGAACAACAGTTGTGACAGTAAAATTCTTTATAGTAATTCCAAATTTGATTAACACTACTTTCAACCTCGGTTGTGTTTGTGAGGGAATAGTAAAGAAGCTTAATCATTTCTTCTTTATATGCAAGAAGCAATCACCAGACACCAGTCATATGCCTGCTGTAAGTCAGATTTTGTTTTGACTAAAGAAAATAAAATAATGAAAAATGGGGTTCCCAATCACACGTGTTAACTATCTTTCTGTGTGATGATGAGGAAGCAGACACATATATAGGACCGACAGTATGATAAGGATCACTAGGATTCACGATGCCAAGTATGAGAGGATCACCATGGATGTAGCTAGGATCAGAGGTAATACGGAAGTGAAAAAAAAAAAAAAAGAATGTGTATCATTTCTAGCTAGTGAACAGGTGTTGTTCGCATTTGCAGCAAAAGTGTAAGCTATAGTAATTAATCTGGTTAAGTTACATCTGGTGCATATTAGTAACTTTCCCGTCACTAAGACACGATATTGACATGCACAATTTAAAGGAGAGGTTTAAATTGGCTAGGAGATTCAGGAGTTGCAGTCAATTCAGTGTGAGCTAGCTCCAGGGTAGAAATTTAATGGCAGAGGAGTGTGGCACTGCAAAGGCGTTCAGTTCATGATTGCCGGGAGACAGAGAAGGGTAGCAGTGCCAGAGATAAAGGAGCACAGGACTAATGGTGAACTCCGAAATCATGACTCTGTGATTCACCCACACATATGCAGAAGCACACTTTCCTAATCTACTAGGTGGATCCCAAAGGAATTAGATATTCACTTTGACCATCTTATTCTACCCCTTTCCAATTTGATGCCCAAAGTCATCCCCTTGAACTATACTTATTCTCCAAATAAAAACAAGGTAATAATTCCATCAAACAAGATACAACTATCCTGCTTACAACCAGAAATGCAATAATTCTTTCCCCTAAATCTCAACAGCTTCAGGAATTTTTTAGTAGTCCAAGTCCAGGTCTCCTCTGAGACTCAAAACAAACTCTCCACTGTGAACCTCTGTAAAAATAAAACAAAAACTAGTAATATAATCTCAAGGTACAATGGCACAGGGGAAACATCCCTATTCCAAAAGAAAGGGAGAAATTAATCAGAACAGAACAAGACAGAAACCCAGAAAGATCCACATTAAGTCATATAGCTCATGTCTGGCATCCAGTGTGGTAAGCCGTGAGTTCCAAAGGTCCTGTGAATCCATTCATACATCCTGGCTGGTTGCAAACCATAGGACCTGTCTCTTGTGTTGTCTGTGATCACTGCTTGCAGTTGTCCAAAGCAAACATTCTAAGTTCCTGGCATCTACATCTTTCTGTATCTTATTTTTATTTGCATAACTTCATGCACTGCTCTCTCAGGGGCTCCTTTACTAGGATCCTAGGTCTTTTTCTGAAATGCTCCTGTGCCTCCCACACATCAGAGTTTTTGCATTCTGCGTAGTGATATAGCTGACATCACGTGAATGACATGAAAGCCTGCTGTTTTCAAGAGCAGTAGCAAATCCCCCTTGGATCACGTCTTCAGTGACCTGTAAATGCCTGGATAGCTGAACACAGTGAAATGAATTCTGGGGAACTAATTCCTTAAGAGTCTTTTCCCAAGTAAATGTAACATTGCCACTTTTGGTCTTTTGAGCCATGATAAGCGGAGTCCTGCTGATTTCTGAAACAGTCTCAAGGCATCTTTCTTGTTGTCTCTGTATAATGTACATTTTAAAAATTATGCTAATCTGTTCAGCAATAATACCTTATTTATTTATGTGTAAATTTCAGATTTACATGTGGCCCCCATCTATAAAAAATTCTTTTTCAAATACTTCTGCTCTGCTTTTTGTTTCCCACCCCAATTTATTCTCACTGTAATCTGGCTAAAAGTAGCCACTAATATCAATGCTGCAGCCTTAATGCCATGCTGCCTTGAAATTTCCTCTGACAGTTAAATAGTGCACAACCCTTAAGCTGAATGTTCCACAGTTTTAGGAGATAGGCAAAATGTAGAAAAATAATTTTTTTTTCCAGAGTGTAAAACACATGGTTTCTAGTCCAATTGCCAATGAATTTCTAGTTTCTAACTGAAACCTCCTGAGCCTGACATTTACTGCCTACGTTTCTGTCAGCATTCTGATCTGAGCTCAGACCAGATTCATCCATCAAGCTACCCTTACTATATTCCATGACTTCTCTAGCCCACATCTCCAAGTCATTCCAAGTTCTTTCCACAAAAATAGCTCTAAAAGTTTCTAAGCTATGTGGTTAGCTATAGTTACAGCAACAACTCCAGTCCCAGTACCAATTTTTTTTATTAGCCGGTTTCTCATCACTGAGAGATAATACTGAACTTCACAACTTCAAGGAGGAAAGGTTTAATTTGGCTCATGGTTTCAGGGTAATCAACCCATGGTCAGCTGATGTCAAGCAAGAAACATGGAAGAAAGGTGCAGCTGAATAGATACGCGCTTTTTTTTTTTTTTTTTTTTTTTTCCGGTACCGGGGGTCTAACTTACAATCTTGCGCCTGCCAGGCAGGTGCTTAAGCCACTGAGTCACACTCCCGGCCCGGTTTTTTTTGAGGCAGAGTCGCTCTATGTAGTTCAGACCAGCCTTGCTCACGTTGTAGCCCAAGCTGGCCTCAAACTCATAGCGCTTCACCCACCTCAGCCTCCCGAGTGCTGGGATTAAAGGCGTGTGCCACCACGCCCGCCTTGAATAGATACGCTATTAATAGCAACCAAGAAGCAAAGCAGGAAACAGTGTCAGAGAGGAGTGAGTGAAGGACAGATTACACACCCCGTCTTAGTTAGTTTTATCCTTAGTGAAAGAAAATACCCAACGCTCACAAGTTAAAGGAAGAAAGGTTTATTTTACCTCACAGTTCGTAGAGGTTTCGGTCAGTGTTGAGCTGGCTCCAATGCTTGGTGTCATGGCAGAGGGACAAGGCAGAGGAGTCTATGGTGGAGCAGGCAGGAGGCAGCAGGCAGCAGGTAGTGGCAGCATAAGCAGCAGATGAAGAAGCAGCCTGTCGTTATTCTGTCCCTTTATATTCCATCCAAGCAACAAGCCTATCGGTTGGTGCCACCCACACACCCAGGATAGGGTCCCTACTATCCATACTTTCAGTCCTAATGCAACACCCTTAATCTTAATATCACACCCTTAATCCACATTCACACATTCCAAACCAGCCACCTTCAAAACTCCCCACCTAAAACCACATTAGTCTTTGGGGAAGGAGCACCTACATAAAAGCCATAACGGATACCAATGGCACGTCTCTATGACACATTCAGACACCCAGACACATACTCTTCTATTCTTCTGGGATAACTGTAAGTCAGTCAAATCCACAAAGTTTAACCACCACAGTTTAATTACTACAATAGGAACTCAGTACTTACCTTGAACCACAGTAGTGACCATTTCTAGATTCCTTGTGATAAATGTATTATTACTATTTCTCTTTTAAGATGAAGTAACTGAAGTGTGGTGAGGGCAAACTATTTGCTTTTTGCCCAAATTCACTTAATGAGCCAGTGATTAAGTGGAGAAGTGAATCTTAACATTTGCCCTACCAAGCCTGCTGGGTAGTGCTGTAACAAGGAGGTCCTCACGAAAGAAAATTTATGAGTGAACTACCTTCTTGCCAATTCTCCCACTTTAAGAAAATGACGGATAATTTCTAGAATTGCATGGTATAAATTTCAGTTCACAAACCAAATCCAGATAGTGTGGAACAGTTCCCAGGTTAACAAAACTAGCTCTGGTGTCACCTTGAATTACACTATGGGCTCAGTTCCTTGGCAACTTCTTTTTAAGAAATTGATCCTGCCACCTCTTGGAAATATTTCATGCCTAAAAAGTCTCTTACTAGCTCACTGGACTCTCTGGCCTTTTCTCAACTCCTCAGGTAGCTCTGATCTTGCCAAACATTCCTCCTTTGAAACCATTCACTTGTTCTTTCCTTTTCCTGTAAACTTATTTCTTCATATTTTTGTTAGTTTTCAGTTCCTTATGTCTCAGTTCAGACGAAGTAACCAACTTTATTGCCTTAAAATTCCACTGTTCTCTGCTTCCACAACCAACATTTGTTTCCATTTTATTAGTCTAACTTATTTTTTCAACATTCTTATTATCTTAACCTATAGTGCCTACTCATTTGCTTCTTAATTATTTTGAGTATTCTTCCCTGAAACGAATGCACTAAGATGAAAAAACTCTGCTTACATTTGTCATTTTATAACTTTAGTAACTAGAGTATGAATATGAACCTTGACACATAAGATTGGAAGACATGAAAGGATGTCACAACTACACTTTTCTTAAATGATTCCTGCTTCCTATATATTGCTTCCAAGTGTATACATTTTTTAAAACTAATTTTCAATTTTCAAGTATGAAAATAATGAGAGACTTTGGAAACTGAGGTTGAAAATTTTCAATAACAGAAAAAAAAACACTTGATCTGATAACTAACCAGCCAACTAATAATTGGATAACCTGGAATTTAAATGAAACTCTAACACCAAAAGCTTTACTGTTTGCATCTCTGTATTTTATAAAATGTAATTGGTGCTAAATAAATGTGAGAACAAGGAAAAGAAGTCACAGAAGACCTGGAGCAACTGATTCAGCTTGAAAGTCATGGAAATTTCTCAGAAAAGTTTTTTTTCACTGGGTTTTGAAATTTGAGAAGTTTGACAGGTGGAGATGGGCGGCGGGGAGACATTCTGCACAGAAGGAAGCAGTGCGTGGAAAGTTTCGGGTGTCCAAATAAACAAAGGTCCATTTAACACCTGCTTTGTTGAAAACAGACTCAGCTATGGCAGCAGGGGTTTTATGAGTTTTTTTGTAAGAATATCTATAAAACAAGATTTAGCCACTAAAATTCAAACCGGAACATCAATAGCTGTCATCCAGCCCACTGAAAGTGTAGCAAATCAGCACCTGGTTCTGTCCACCAATGGCAGACCAAGAAATCCAACACTGTATTGGCATCAAAATTTTGCTAGAATGAGCCAGTAGGATGCAATTAGATTCTCAAAAGGGCGAATTACAGTCTGCCACTTTTAACATGCAAGTTCATTTGAGACCTACCATCAGCTTTTCAAGGGTTAGTGCCCATTGAACAGGAACATGAAGTCCGTGAAAGATTATAGGAGTATTGATTACCATGTGTCTCCAAGGTGAGCCAGAATCAGAAATTTCCTCTGAAAGGAGCATATATATTTATAGCTCAATATCTTTGAGAAATTGTTCCTAAAATATATGGAACTTAAAGCTGAAAGATTTGTCAAAATATGTTATTATTAATTATTTTAATGGAGTTATTGATGGTCTGTATATTAACATTAAAATCTCACTCTGCAGAAAGTCTGTTGCCTGTATGGAAGCAATTTACTGACAGGGTTCTGGTGGTATAAATGCATTACCACATCTCAAAAACAGAGTTATTTCTGTCAGATATCTACTTTTTGCAATACTTTCTATTCTAACTACTTTCCTACAGCGGTCATGGAGCATGTCAGTTTTATTCAAAGATTTCCATTTTTAATAATATCTAGCACCTAGAGTTAAACAGTTTGG
>RJWM01004432.1:11426-21426 GCA_004363535.1 Dasyprocta punctata | reverse complement strand
TCAGCCTATGACAACTCATAGAATGTTCCACATACACTTCAACATATTTTAATTCCATTAATTTCTTTTCTTTTCCCCAGTCACAACTCTAGTTTAAATGGACAGCATTTCTTACTCAGATTATCGCAGTAGGCTTCTAGCTGATCTTGTGAATTTTTTCTCTTATTGCCTTCCAGTTTTTACTGCAGCGAAAATAATGCATCTCCAGTCATGTTACTAATTTGTTTTTCAGTTGTCTCATGCTTTAATTTAGAATAAATTAAAATTCCTTATCAAGTCTTAAGTGTTGTATGTTATGGTCATATACTAACTTTATAACATCATCTTATTCCACTTTCTACTTTGCCAATTTGGAGGTTAATGAAGTTTCTCTTGTTTGTTTCGTTTTGTTTTGTTTTGCTTGCTTTTTATTTTGTTTATTATAATGCCTAGCCTCTTTCTGGCAAAAGGATTTTTATGTGTTTTTCTATATCTATCTTCTTTTTGTCATATGTTTTTGTTCCTTGAATTTAAATGATATTATAAATATTGAGAATGGAAAAGAATACATTAATCTAGAGGTGAAAAATACCTGAACCACTGCTGTAGTGTAATAAACTAATACATTAATAATTAGTTAATAATAAATTTCACAGAACCAGTTTTCTTATGTAAATTGTATGAGTTTTCAGAATCACCCAAGTGACTATATACCAGGTATACCAATCTATTGAAGAAGAAAAAATGTACAAGGAGAAATAAAATGAAAAAAGGATTAAATGGATGGTCTTTATTTATAACAATATCAGATGAAATAATGGTAAACATGCAATAATACACTTAGGTAAAAGTATATATCTTTCTTAATAAAATGAGCATATTATGAACATTTATTTTTCTAACAAATTTATTTCTTATTTGAAATGTTAAATGCCTTTTCATATAAGGAAGAAAAACATCATTGAAGACCAAAAATCAAATGCAGCTACTAATACATATATAATTTTCAAGTAAAGACTTCGATTATACTTATTTTATCAAAAGGACTTTGTATCAATTTATTGAAGTTTCCTGCCAGGGAGTGGAATATGTATGTTTTGTTTATATATGTTTTATATATATATATATGCATTTGTAACAAAGCACCATTAACTTAAATTATGGAGGTTAACTTCCATTAGTAAAACTTTTTTTAAGTAGAGAAAATTTACTACAGTAAGAAACTGTTTTCAAACTTCTCTTATACATCAAAAACAATGACAACAAACTACATATTTGAATTCCCTACATCAAGGCATAGAAGAAGGTTTAGAACCACTGTTTTTTTTTAAGTATAGAGAATGATATTTATTTTGGCTGTGAATATAGTTTTCTCTCAGTATGTTTATAGCCTACAGTTATGTAAACAGAAATATTTGTAGCAAATCTAGCATTTAAGACAAAGTAAATGTACTTCATTCAATTTCTTAGATTTTTATAGGATTTTACTCATTACACATTTTGACAGATGATGTATGTTAGTAAGTTTGTACTGCCTCAAATTTTATGCATTTTCTCTTAATTTTTTTCTTCAGCAGTAAACTTTTATCGTCTTTTGATTAGATGAAGAGAAATATGAAGCTAATTAAAAGTTCCAAGCATTTGGTGAGGTTCCTTTGAATTCATTGATGCAAAAACAATGTTTCTTAAAGAGGGGATCAGAAATCTAGGGTATCAACCATGATTTCTCAGATGTCTCATAGTTTCTAAATAATTTCAGTGCCTGTCAAAATATGTATTTATGACAGTGTTGGCACAAATAATAACTTATGCAAATATTCATGCTGACTTAAGAGATGGGCATGCTTCATAAATGTGAATTCAGACTGAAACAACATTAAACAAGAACGAGGCACACTGTCTGAACAAAGGTTTTATGCTCATTTAAAATGAGAAAATGGTAGAAAAACTAAATCGAGAGGTACAGAGAAATAAAGATGCACTAAAAGCAAAATGAATTTCAATTAAGTAATCAAGACTCTATTCATATTGTAATTGGCAATTTGACATCAAAACAAAACCATTTGTGATATTAATTTGTGGTCTTTATTTGGATTTCACTGTGTGTTTGTTTTATTGTCATTTAATTTATAAATTATTTAGACTATAGCTTTGTGTGAGCTGTGACTAAATGAGCTTAGACATTTTGTGTATATTTGTTTACACCTAATTAAGATTACAACAAAAGTAATATAAGTCAATAGGTAAAGCTAACAAATACTGTGAATTCTCAAGAAACACTACAAAACTGAAATACTTGTCATGACATTTTTGTACATTGTTTTTTACACACAAAAAAAGTCAAGTAGAACAGCAAAAAGAAGGAATTTTTGTACTTTGCTGCTTCTCTCTCTTCTTAAAAATTATTATTTCTTATTTTGCAATAATTGAAGTCTGATGTGCAGTTGTAGGAAATAATGCATAAAGCACCCCCCTCTACTCTTCACCAGACTTGCCCAAGAGTAATATTTTGCAGAATTGTACTACAGTTTAGATCAGGACTTGGACTTTGGTGTGATTCAAATGCAGAACATTTACATCACCAGGATACCTCCTGTTCTTCTTTTCTAGTCAAGCATACCTACCTTATACCTGTACCCGCCACACACTCTCTTAGCTAGTCCTAACCACTGCCTTAGTCTCCATTTTTCATTTCAGGAGTATTTTGTTATAAATGAAATCAAGCAGCATGTAACCATTTGCATTGCCCTTTTTCACTAAGCGTAACCCTCTGGAGATCCATTCAGGTTGTTGTGTACTGGGTATCAATAGTTTAACGCCTGTTGTTGATGAGAGGATTTTAGAGGATGGATGTAACACAGCTTGATTAACCTTTTACTGATTGAAAGACAACTTGAGTAGCCTCATGTCTTAGTTACTTTCTGGGCACTAAGACACAATACTTGACACCCACAACTTAAGGAAGAAGAGGCTTATTTTGCCTCACAGTTTATAGAGGTTTCAGTTCTCACTTGGTTGACTTCAAGGCTGGGAGGCAGGGGTCGGGGATTTAGCTCAGTGGTGTAAGCACCTGCCTGGCAGGTGCAAGGTTGTGAGTTCAACACCTGGTACCACAAAAAAAAAAAAAAAAAAAAAAAAAGACTGGTAAGCATGGCAGAGGCGAAACAGCTCATAGACTCAGAGGGGAGGAGGGCAGAGATCAACGAGGAAGGGGATAGATCCTTCTAGACCACACCCCTAGTGACCCATCTCCTCTGCCAGGCTACACTTTCTAACATTACATTTATCTACAAGCTCAGCAGTGGACTAATGCACTGAGGAGTATCATGGACCTATGATCTAATCACCTCCCAAAAGGCCGACCTGTGAGTGCATGAGGTCCAGCTAGATATACACAGTAACACCCCAGGCATGGGATCGGGCTAGATATACACAGTAATGACACCCCAGGCATGGGTTTGGGCTAGATATGCACAGTAATGACACCCCAGGCATGGGATTGGGCTAGAAATACACAGTAACTCCCCAGGCATGAATAAAGATGCTATAAATCTTTCATTTTGCATGTGTGACAGTTAAGATTGTCACCTGTACTGGTTTAGAAGCCCCTGGGCAGATTGGTAAAGCACACTGCTGGTTGTGCTGGTTCTGTCTGAGTGAGTCATGGAAGCATCACCTTAGATACCACATCTGATTCTGTACCCCATCCTCTAGGGGAATGTTCCACTGCTTTGCTTTCTGGTCAAAATGCACTAAGCATCTTTGCTTCACCACAACCTCTTCCTGCTGTTTCTCCCCTGGAGCCAGTTGACCATGGACTGAATTCCCTGAACTGTGAGCCAAATTAAATCTTCTGTCCTTTAAATTATGCATGTCCAGTATTTTGTACGTGACAAGAAAGTTGATTATCATATCACAAAAGCATAAATTTTCATAAATCACCAAAATGCAGTTGTTGGTAGTGCCATAGTTAGTTTTGCAACTAAATTGCTAAAATATTCCAGGATATGTCTATCATTTTGTATTTTCATTAGCAACATATTAATGAGCCTTTTCTTTCATATTCACTACCATATGATATTGTTACTGTCATTTTAAAAATTAACCAATCTGTTAAGTGGGCATTTTGATTTAAATTCATTGTGGGGTTTTGTATTTCTTTTTCTTTCTGTTTTTGGCCTATTTTGTCATCCATAATAATTACATTTATGTTGTGGAATTACTAAATGTATGTACTTCACTTCAATCATTCTTACTTCCTGCTTCTTGAAATCTTCTTCTCATCTACACAAAGTCTACCTCCCTATTTCCTGCCATCTGTCTTTTACTTGCTCTTTAAATTATTTACATTTGGGTGGAGTTTTCAATTTGCATTCCCATATTAGGTAATGAATTTGAATATTTTCTATATAACTATTCACTATGCATAATTCTTACTGAGTAAACATCCCATTTACCTTTTTCTATTATCTATTTGTATTTTTCTTGAGTTCTGAGACATTTTTATATATTTTCAGTAGTAGAGCATTGTTAGATTTGTGATGTTCAAATATACTCCACTCCATAGCATCTAGTTTAGGTTCCTTTATTTTAACAGGTCCTTTGCAGAGCAAAAGTTACTTTTAAAAAATTGAGCTGAAATATAGTTTTTAATTGTTTTCTCTTATAAAATTTACTCTTTTTTTCAAGCTTAAGAACACTACCTAGTTTGTATTCTAATGATAGTGTTCTATGATTTTTATTAAAAGTTTTGTAGTTTTATGCTGTATTTTAAAATCTGTGATCTATTCTCAAATGAGAGGTGAGAGTTAAGTCAATATCTTTTTGTTTTTGCTTGTGTTCCTTCCACACTTAAACAGCAATCTGTCACTTCCTTCTGGTCTCCATGACCTCTGTTTGGAAATCTGATGTTGATTCCATTGTGTTTCCACTGTAGGTGAGTTCACCTCTCTCTCTCACTGATTCCAGGATATTTTATCTTTTGTTTCCAGATGTTTAACTAAGATGTGCCTCAGGGTGTATGTCAGTTAATTACTTTATGTGTTCACTTATTGCAGTCCTCTTTTTTCTGTTCCTGGAACAAAATAGTTGATATGCACAGTTTAAAGGAGAAAAGGTTTGTTGTGAGTCACTGTTTCAGAGACTTTAATCCATGGCTACTGACACCAAGGCAGAAGCATCATAGCAGCATGACCTGATGGAGGAAAGCTGCTTATTTGATGACATTTGGGAGCTGAGAGCCAGGGAAAAGCCAGAGACAGTGAAATGAAGCTGGGTACAAGAATATACCCTTCTAGGTTATTCTCTCAGAGAACTCCTTTCTCTAACTAGGGCCCTATACCCAACAACTTATTTTGCTGTGAAATCTTCAGTGTATTAATCTGTGAGCAAAGTTAGTATCCTCATGACCCAGGCAGCTTTGTCGACCCCACCTGTGAATATTGCTGCATTGGCAATCAACCCTTCAGTACACGAGTCTCTGGGAGACAACTCATTTAATTATCTTTTTAATAACAATTATCTTTTTAATTTTCTAAAAATCTAGGAATTTATTTTTTCCTGGCCCATACCATATATAGTTAGGCAATTATTTTTGTTAACTCAGTTATATTTACTAAAGAAATTCTTTCAGGTTTTCTCAACTTTGGGCTACCAGGCATGAAGAAGTTGAGCTCTTTAACCTAAAACAGAGGGTTATAACTACTAATCCAGAGGTTAGAAGATGTTCTTCAAAGACTAAGCAGATCAAGATGAAGTACTATCATAATATTTTACATTTCCTAACAAAAATCCAGCTGACAAATTTGGCATCTTAACTATCAAAATTCTCCATAAAATTAGTTTCATACTTATAAAAAGTAATGAACAATAAGTATACCAGAATTTCAGGGAAAACCTTTAATCAGGAGGAAATCAGAAGCCAACACCAAAGGACAGAAGATAGTGTCTCAGAGACAAAGTAGTTAACAAAAGAGAAGTTCAATATATTGTAATTGATACTTTGAGAGATGAGAAAATAGCTTCATGTGTATTATACAAATAGAAGACCAAATGAGAAATAAGAAATGGCTCTTAAAAACTCATAGCTCAGTTGTCTTTTAAGAAATAAAAGGTTTGGAAGATAAAATGTAGTCATTCCTTAGGTCAAAAGAAAGAGTGGGATGATCTGAATAGGAGAGATAAGAGAGTTACAGGATTGACCCAAAAGGTATATGATTCAGAAAATAGGAGTCCCAGAAATAGAGAAGAATGACCAGAGAAGCATGTGAAATTGTTATGATAGTATAGAAAAAAAATACCACATATAAGGTATGAGTTTAGAGATCAAAGTTTTTTTTTTAAGTGTTGTTGTCATTGTTATGAAATCTTATTACAACCTTCACACTCCATGGCAATGTATATTTTCCCTCCAAAATGTACCAACTATGCACTTAAAATCAGAATTGATTTTTTCTTTTCTTATTATTTTAAAGAAAAAAATAATAAAAACAATGGTACAAAATTTAAAGATAAGACAGTAAGAGAGGTTAAAGATTTTTATCAACTACTTTTCTCAAGGGATTGAAAATAACTCTATGGACAATCATATAACTTTAAACTCCAGAGACAGAAATGCTAAAATATTCTGGAGTTTTGGAGAAATATAAAATATGATATGATGGATTGGAGCCAAAACAGCAATAAACATCTCCTTCAAGTCCATGGCCAAGATAAATTCAGTGGTATATTGCTTTGAAAATTTTATAAGGAAATTCTCAACCAAGGTCTCTGTAACTATAAAAATGTCAATAAGCATGAAAGCAAAATAGCAATATTTTTCAGGATTGCACAGTCTTAAATACTATATTTCTTAATTTCAAACTCAACCCCACCCCACCCTCCTCCAAGAAGATACTGGAAAGTATTTTTCAGCAAAATGAGAACACCTGGGATTGTGAAGATGGAATCTGCTGTAGACTGAAATCTTCTTTTTCTCTGTTCCAAATTCTTATATTAATATTGAAGCCCCTTTGGGATGGCATTTAGAGATGTTGCTCCAGTGACTAGGTCATGGGGATGGAGGCCTGATGAATAAGATTATAAAAGAAATCTCAGAGAGTTCCCACCATGTGAGAGTGAAGTGATAAAATAGGCAGTCCTAAGTCAGGAAGTAAGTGCTCGTGCACCCTGACCTTAGACTTCTAAGATTCAGAATATGAAAAAGAAATGCCTGTCATTTAGAAGCCTCCAGTTGGTTTTTCTTAGTAGTCTGAATGGGCTAAGGCAGCATTTTATACAGGGAAAAAAGTAATGAAGTTCGAGGACAGGGCAAGATGGTTGTATCAGGAATCAGTAGGATGCCACTACAAAATAGAAACCAACCTCTGATGAGCGACAGAAAAAAGCAATATAGCTATTAAAAAGAACTCATTCTATAGAATGCAGCTTTGTTAATTACGTTTAAAGGAAGTGGGCATGACATAATATTTAAGAGAACTAAAACCCTCATACACTATTGAAGGAAATTGACAACTAATGCCTAAATAATCAAATGCAGAACTGGCTACAGAGGAACATTAGAGTATTCAGAAATTTTGATAAGTACAGAAGAAAAACCTAAAAGCAGTGAGAGTCATTAACTCTGGAGAGTGGGAATGAAGACCAATAAAAAGCAAAGGCGGTAACTGCTAGTGTTTTTGATTCTGTACAGTGAAGATTTTAGATCAGTTTTGCATTTTAAAACTAAGATCGTAACAAAATTTTAAAGATTAGTAAAATATAAAATTGAATTGAAGACCATGAAAATCAGTACATATTATGAAAACACACACAAAACAATGGGTGGTGAGTATATGATCCTAGTTCCTTTGACTATCCCTTCCTAGAGAATTTATGTCTGACCTACCATGACTTTCCTCCCTCTTTGTAGATCACACAGATCAACAGATGTCCTTGTAGGTAATGCCTGCTCCTAAGGAGCACAATGCAAATTGAAATATGAAGCACTTGTATCCAACTGCATATTTGCTGGATGAGATGTGACTCCTTTGCAGCTGAGCTCAGACAGAAAAAGCCTTTTCCTAGGTTCTTCATTTAGAAAATAGGGCCAGTAATGCAGACTTATTAGAATTATAATGAAATTCAAAAATATTTGGATATGCAAACAAGTAAAAGAGACAGATTCTTTGTCAGCGTTCTGCTATCAAATGTAACTCACAAAATAGCACTTTCCAGCCACAACCCTTGGCATTCCTGACACTGGATTGTATGGAAATTTTATCATTTCACTGCAGGAAATTGCACAGTTTTCAGTCAATTAATCAATGCAATCATTTGTCAACTCTGCTGTCAGATCAATAAACAACGTTTTTGCTTATTTAAGTTTTAAAAATGTTTTCTGCTTTTTATTGCTTTCTTTTAGAAACTCAGCAGAATCATCTGACAAACATAGCATATACAGGCCAGGCTCAGTCATGTTCTCATGGATTATTTTGCAATAATTTAGTCTCCATATCCGTAGCTGGCTCCATAAAATTTACTCCATAAAGACTGTGATAAACATGCATTCTAATTCATCTTGCAAAATAAACATCTTTCCTATAAAATATCTTTCAGGATGTCAGAATTATTTTCACTAAGAATTATCCTAGCAATCCCTGCTTTTATGCTCAGCATTAATGTATGAGTAACTGCCTTTGAGCATATTCTGCAAGAATTACATTTTTCCTAATGGAACAGATCCTTTAGTAAATAGCTGAAAGCTTATTATTTCACCATGTAATCCCATGAATTCAGGTGGCTTTGCTACTTACTGTGATGGGCTAACATATTTATCCCAAACGTATACATTGAAGACCTAACACCCATGATGACTACATTGGAATGAAAGATACAGGAGGAATGTAAGGTTGCCTAAGGTCCTAACAGTGAGGATCTTATTTCTCATCCTGTAAGACTGATGCTCTTATGAGAAAAGAAAAAGACACTAATGATCTCTCTCTTAATGAATGTACAAAGAGATCATGTGAGGAACCAGAAAGAAGGCACCTGCCCTCTGGTCAGGAAGAACAGGATGAAAGCCTTCATCAGAAATTGGGTAAATGGATGCAATTTGAGACTATTCTCGTAAGTGAAATAAATCAGATTCGCATGTGTAAACATTATATTGTCTCCTTAGTGTGAGAAACTGAAAGAGTAAATAAGATCAAAAATGTACAATAGATACTGTGAAATGGGAAGAAACTGTTCAAAACGAAAGAGAAACTGGGATGGGGAAGGGAGAAAAGAAAAAAAGGGAAAAGGAAAAAATATATATATATGCACTACAGTTAAGATAGTTACACCACTAATTTCTATTAGTTTATTAAAAGGAAAAGTTTGTGCTTGTATTGTTTGATCAAATTTTATGTCTATATCTTATAATCTAAGCAACTAGACTGATGATAATAACATGCAGTGCATTAATCTTTTTTTTTTTTTTTTTTTTTTTTTTTCCCGGCACCGAGGATTGAACTCACAACCTTGCACCTGCCAGAGCAGGCACTTAAGCCACTGAGCCAAACTCCCAGCCCTGGTTTTTTTTTATTTTTTATTTTTTTAATTTTTTTTATTTTTTATTTTTTTATTTTAAAGATAGCAAAATACAACAGAACATAAGAGTAGAGTCAATCAAAACAAAGCAGTAGGAATGGTACAGAACCTCGAAGATTGATAATGTGAGTACAATAGCTACTATAACATACCTTGCCATCTTCAGATTAGCTGACCATTCCAACAGGTGTAGTAGAATTGAACCAAAAACAAAACAAAACAAAATCAATAAAAACAGAATATAAAATAAAGGGAAAAAAAAAGAGAAAAATAATAACGATCAGAGTTAAGCAAAACGATGAGGACCACATTAGTCCTCGAAGACAACAAAGAAGGGAGTCCCCCATATTTGCAACATTGCCCATTGTGGTAATGCAAAGAGACATTGAGGGTGCTGATCAGAGGCCTGCAAAATCTACAAAACAATACTAGTGTTTAGTTGCTATATGTA
>RJWM01004432.1:0-11326 GCA_004363535.1 Dasyprocta punctata | reverse complement strand
GAGGCAGGGTCGCACTGTGTAGCTCAGGCCAGCCTTGCGCTTGCGTTTTAGTCCAAGCCGGCCTGGAACTCACAACGCTCCGCCTACCTCAGCCTCCGGAGTGCTGGGATTAAAGGCGTGCGCCACCACGCCAGGCTCTGTATTAATCATTGTTACTCTCCTTTTATCTTGTTTTGAAATTCCATATCATTGGGGTTTTTTTGTTTTGTTTTGTTTTGTTTTTTCTCTTTAAAACTAAAAAAAAAATTGGGTTGCTGGTATCTTAAGCTTAGAATTCTAATCTCTAGAATTATGAGAAGTGTCTAAGCTACCCTGTGTGCAGCATGATATTATTCCAGCCTGAGCTTACTTATTTCTTCTTCTTTAGTATCTCAGATGTTGCCTTGTACTTGATAGGTAGTAAGCCCTCAATAAGTACTTTCTGAATCTGTTTAAAAAACATGGTCTAAACTGGGCGTGGTGGCACACGCCTTTAATCCCAGCACTCGGGAGGCTGAGGTAGGTGGAGCGTTGTGAGTTCGAGGCCAGCTTGGGCTACAATGCGAGTGCAAGGCTGGTCTGAGCTACATTGTGCGACCCTACCTCAAAAAACTAGGGCTGGGAGTTTGGCTCAGTGGCTTAAGCGCCTGTCTGGCAGGCGTGAGGCTGTGAGTTCGGTCCCTGGTGCCGCCAAAAAAAAAAAAAAAGAAAAAAAGAAAAAGAAACATGGTCTACAGTTCTTTTCTAGACCATTAAAAAATTAGATCATTTTTTCTGGTCTTTTTTTTTAAGAGCAAAAGAAATAAGAGTAAAACAGAGTTTCAAAACAGGTTAATAAGAGACTTACAATAATTCTCACATTGCACATTACTGTCTTCTTAATAGTTTTGCAGAGTACAAGACACAGGCATGATAACTTCTCCAAACAATATTAGCACAGATCATTCTTTTCAATGAGCTGAGAGAAACTGGCTATATAACTATTTTAACAATCATGCACATGCATATATATTTTTTTATTTCTTTTTCTTCCTCTCCCTTTCACGCATCACAGTTTGTCTTTTATTTTGAAAAGATTTTTTTCCCAATTCACAATATCTACTGTACATTTTGGTTTCTATTTACTCTTTCAATTTCTCACACTAGTGAGACAATACGATGTTTACACGTAAGGGTCTGATTTATTTTATTTACGGGTATGGTCTCGAGTTATACTCATTCACCTATAAAAGTCTCCAGTTTATTTTTCCTTATTGCTGAGTAGCACTCTGTTGTATGATAGTACCTCATTTTTTTAATCCATTCCTCAGTTGATGGACATTTGAGTTCTTTCCAAGATTTGGCTACTATAAATTGTGTTGTTATGAATATGGGTGCACTTATATCACTGTGGTATGATGCTTCTACTTCCTCTGGGGCGATACCCAGAAAGGGAATAGCTGGGTTGAATGGGTCCTCTAATCTTACTATTTAAAGAAAACTCCATGCTGATTTCTACAGTGGTTGCACCAGTCTACACTCCCACCAACAGTGGAGAAAGATTTCGTTTTCCCCACAGTTCCTCCATCAGTTGATTTTCTGATGATAGCCATTTTTTCTGGGATGAGATGAAATCTCAGTACTGTTAACATGTGCATCTCTCAAATGACCACTGATGTTGACCATTTTTTTCATGAATATATTTGCATTTTTGTATTTCTTCATCTGAAACGTGGGTATTCATCTCAGATGCACATTTTTGGATTGCATCTTTGAATTTAGAGGGTCTGGTTTTTTTGTTGTTGTTGTTTCTCTATTTGTTCTAGATAGAAGTCCTTTGTTTGAGTGTTTTTCCACTTTATAAGTGTCTTTTCACTCTGTTGGTGATTTCTTTTGTTGTGAGAAAGCTTTTTAATAACACAAGATCACATTTGTTGATTCTTTGTAACATTTTCCTTGCAGTCTGAGTTTTGTTTGTAAAGTCTCTACCTATACCCATGTCTTTGAGATTTCTACCTATTTTCTCTTCCAGTAAATTTAGTGTTTCTATTTTAATATTTACATGTTTGATACATTTTGACTAGTTTGGTGCATGGTGATATACATGGGTCTGGTTTTAGTCTTTGGCATGTGGAAAGTCATTTTTTCCAACACCACTAATTAAATAGGTTATCTTTCTTCCAATGAACATGTTTGGCTCCTTTGTCAAAGACAAGATGGCTGAATGTGTTTGGGGCTATGCCTACATCTTTCACTCTGTTACACTGATGCTTAGGCCTGTTTTTTGTCAGTATCATGCTAATTTTTTCACAGTAGCTTTGTATTATAATTTCAGGACTGGGATTTTAGTGCGCCGTGACTTGTCTTTGTTGTCCAGAATTGCTTTTGCTCTACTAGGTCTCTTTTGATTCCAAATAAAATTTTAGGAATGTTTTCTCTAGATCTGTGAGGCATGCTAATGTTATTAAATCTTTACAGTCATTTTCCCTATGTTGGTTCTTCCTATCCAAGAGCAAGGGATATCTTTGCATTTGCTGATATCCTTTTCAATCTCCTTTTTTGGGTGATATAATTTTCACTATACAGATCTTTTACAACTTTTGTTAGACTGATTCTTAAGTTTTTCATTTTTCTTTAGTTGCTATGGAGAAGAGTGTGTTTTCCCTAATTTCTCTTTCAATGAGTTTGTTGTTTGTGTACAGCAATGCTATTGATTTTCTTTTCTTTTTTTTTTTTTTTTTTTGTGGCAATGAGGATCGAACTCACAACCTCGTGCCTGCCAGACAGGCACTTAAGCCACTGAGCCAAACTCCTTGCGATGCTATTGATTTTTGAGCAGTGACTTTGTATCCCACTACACCACTGAATTTGGTTATTAAATGGATAAGTTTTTTTGGTGGAACTTATGGGGTCTTGTATGTAGAGTATCATCTCATCTGCAAATAATGATAATTCAAATTCTTCCTTTTCTATGCTTATTCATTTTTTTCATTTTTTTCTCTTGTCTAACTACTCTGGCTAATGTTGCTAGCACTGTACTGAATAGGAGTGATGACAATGGAAATCTTTGTTTTGTTCCAGATTTTAGAGTGAAGCATTTCAGTTTTTGACCTTTTAATATGATGTTAGCTGTCGGTTTTTCATAGATGACTTTTATAAAATTGAGGTAAAGATGATCTATTCCAGTTTTCTATAGGATTTTTATAATTAATGTATGTTGGACTTTGTCAAATGCTTTTTTCACATCTATTGAGTTGATCATGTGAATTTTGTCTTTGGTTCTGCTAATATGGTGCATTACATTTATTGATTTGTGTATGTTCAACCACCTCTGCATCCCTTGGATGAATGTTACTTGGTCATGATGTATAACCTTCTTATTTGTTGCATTCTGTTTGCCAGTATCTTATTAAGGATTTTTGCATCTATGTTAATTAGGGAAAATGACCTGTAGGGGTTTTTTTTGGCAGGGAGGGCGAGGTTTGTGTTCTTCTCTGGTTTTGGAATCAGGGAAATACTTGCTTCCAGGAATGATTTTAGAAATACTGGTTCCCTTTCAATTCCTTTAAAGTTTTTCAACATTAATGGTATTAGTTTTTCTCTAAATTTCTTATAGAATTCAATGGTGAATCCATCAGGGCCTGGGCTTTTCTTTGCTGGTAACTTTTTAATTACATTTTCAATTTCATTGACTGATATTGTATTATTTAGAATTTTTTAATTTTAAACAGAAGAAAAGTAAGAAATTAAATTAAAACAATTTCACAACAATCCAATAGGCGAGTAACAATAATCAGCACATTGCATATTGTTATAGTCACAGCAGTTGTTTAGGGTATAAAATATAGACGTGAAACGTTGTCCAGAAAATTATTAGCACAAAACTTTCGCCTCAATGAATCAAGAGAAACCAGCTATGTGACTATCTTTTTGTGTTATGATTGCTCTGTTATTTTCAAATAAACACTTTGCATTAAAAATGAAGTCTGAAGATGACACTGAAAACTACTTTTCACTCAAACTTCTTTTTCTTTAGCTATCTTAACTTATATATATATATATATATATTTTTCTTTCAGTTCACCACACAAGTGCAACAATGAGATGGTTACATATGAGCGACTTATTTATTTCCCTGATAAGTATATTTTCAATGCTCATCCATTTCAGAGTGAAAACATCTAGTTTATCCTTCTTTATAGCTGAGTAATATTCCATTATATAGAAATACCACATCTTTTTTGTCCATTCCTCAGTTGAGGGGCATTTAGGTTGTTTCCAAGACCTAGCTATTATGAACTGGGCAGCTATAAACATAGATGCATATTTAGAATTTTTATAAGTTCTTGATTTAGTTTTGGCATTTTGATTGTGTCTGGGAAATCTGTCCTTTTCTTCTGTCTTTTTCATCTTATTAGAATGTAGGTTTTCATGATAAATAGTGATGATCCCTTGGATTTCTGTGTGATCCATTGTGATTTTCCCCTTTTCATTCCTAATTGCTTCAATTAGTGTTTTTTCTTTCTTCTTTTTGATTAGGTTGGCTAATGACTAATCCGTTTTATTTAGTTTTTCAAAAAGCCAATTTTTTGATTCATTGATCGCTCGTATTGTTTTCTTAGTCTCTATCGCTTTAATTTCTGCTCTTATGTTTATAATTTCCTCCCTCACATGAGTTTTGGGTTTGACTCGTTCTTCTTTTTCTAGAAGTTTGAGGTTCAGCATTAAGTTTTTTATTTGAGCTTGTTATGTTTTCCTGATGTGTGGGCTCATTGATATAAATTTCTCTCATAGGACTGCTTTCACTGTGTCTCATAAGTTTTAGTATGTTTTATCTGCCTTATCATTTCATTGCATATTAATTCATCTTTAATTTTCTCTGTGACCCATTGATTCTTCATAAGGGTGTTGTTTAATTTGCATATGTTAATGTAGTTTTTCTGATTTCCTTTATTGTTGACTTCCAGTTTAATTGCACTATGGTCAGATAGTATGCATGTGATGATTCCAATTCATCTACATTTACTTAAACATGTTTTGTCAGGTAATACACATTCTATTTTGAAGAATATCTCATGTGCAGCTGAAAAGAATGTGTATTCTGATGTTTTCGAGTGCAACAATCTGAAGACATTTACCAAGTCCATTTAGTCACAGACGTGGTTTATATTCTAATATTTCTTTTTTGATTTTTTTATATTGTAAATCTATCTACTTGAAAGAGTGGGGTAGTAAGTTCTGCCACTACAATTGTTAGTGCTGATTTGTATTTTTGTGTGTGTCTGTTAATGTTTGTTTTATGTAGCTGGGTGAACCTGTTTTTGGTGAATAAACATTTAAGACTGTTATCTCTTCTTCTCGAAATTTTCCCTTAACAAGTACATAGTAACCTCCTTTGTCTTTTTTGATCAGGTTTGGATTAAAGTTTTCATTGTCTGCAAATAGAATAGCTAAACATGCCTTTTTCTCCTGGGTTCCTGTGGTATGGAAAATTGTTTTCTATTCTTTGAGTTTTAGTTTGTGAATTTCTTTTTGTCTTAAATGTGTTTCTTCAATGTAGCATATTGCTGAATTTTGCTTTTGATCTATTCTGTCTCTCTGTTTCTTTTGATTTGTGAATTGAGAACATTTATGTTGATGGTTATAGCTGATATGTATAGGCTTTTCTTTCTCATGTTGTTTTCCTTTTGTTTATCCCCTTTCTTTCTCCTCTGGTTAATTGCTTGCACTTCCTAGCAGCTTTGTGGTCTTTGTTACATCTTTCTAATATGCCCTTCAGAGCATTCTATAGAGCTGGTTTGTTGGTAATAAATTTCTTTAGTTGTTCTTTGTAATCGAAGTATCTTATTTCTCCATGAAAAATAGTTTTGTGTGGTACATCAATTTGAGTTGAAGATCGTTTTCCTTTAGGGCTTGAAATACCTCAATTCAAGCTCTTCTTGATTTGAGTGTTTGTGATGAGAAGTCTGCTATGAGTCAGATGGGCTTTTCTTTATAGGTGATATATTTCTTTTCTCTAACTACTTTTAATATTTTGTTCTTGTGGTGAATTTCTGGAATCTTGATTATTATATACCATGGTACATATTTATTTTGGTCATGGCTATCTGGAGTTCTATATGCTTCCTTTATTTGTATGTCAAATTCTTTATCCATGTTTGGCAAGTTATATGCTATTATTTTTGTGAAGAAATTTTTAATGGCTTTTGTACTACACCAGTTTTCTCACTGATTCCAATCAATCTTAGGTTTGTCTTTGCTTCATCCTGTAAGTGTTGCATGTATTTTTTGTGGTTTCTAGTGATTTTTAAGATATCTTTCTTTTCTTGGTCACTAGTTGTGTTCCTGTCTTCTAGATCTGATAGTCTATCCTAGCCTTCATTCAGTCTGCTGTGTATACTTTCAATGGATTTTCTAATCTCCTACATTTCTGTTTGGATCTAGTTCATTGATTTCATTTCTTGTCTATGTTTCACATTCATGGTTTCCTTCATTTTCCTGGGCTCCTCTATTTGTTTATCTGTGCCTGATTTAATGTTTATTATTTTGATAGGCATTTCTTTTTGTACTTTAGAAATTATGTTTTCTGTAACCTCTTCCATTTATTTTTCACTTCTACTGCCATCAATTCAGAGAGTTCCATTTGTTGTTTTCCAATTTCCTTTCTTTGTGATCTGGACTTGTACTTGGTGGTCTAGGCATTTGGGATTGCATTTTGCTTGTTTGCCTTGTTGTTTTCTATTTTATTTTCTTTTCTGTGTTGATAATTGTGCACTTCTTATGTTAGATAGCCTTATCACTCAAGACTTTCCTAGAAAGGGTCTGTTCTTCAGGATGTCTTCTAGATGTACGTGGTTCTCAGGTTTCATGACTATCCCAAGAATTAACTTCCCATTATATTAAGACTGAAGCGCAGCAATCTGTTTGACTTAGGACCCATTCCTTTGATACTGGACTATGGAGCTGGTTATGACCCCTTACAATTGCAGTGTTTTCATATGGGTTTGGGAGGGGAATGGTTATAGCACGTATGACATCCTGGTTAAAGTAGTTCAGTTGGCAGTAACAATAGAGTCAAGTACAACCTGGCTACTGAAAAACTGTGGTAACTGTTAGCCTGATATCTATAACCATAGGAGAAAGGTCTACAGAAATATAATACAATCCAACTTATACCAGGAACTTGTATGCAATGAGTTTCCACTTAGTAGAGTGATTTTACCTTGTTGGGGAGGAGGGTCAGTAGGATAGGGTGTAGGATAGGAGATGAATGAGGTTAAATATAGTAGGAGCAAGGTTGGAGGGCACAGGATGATCATCCAGGTTTTTTTAATAATTGGAGGACAAAGGAGAGAGGAATTGCAAGAGATGGCCTAGGAGTTTTGAAGTGAACCAGAAAGAGAAGAAACAATGCTTCCTCACATGAAAATATCAAAGTCAAGTGAGATAATTGACAAAAGAGAGAAAGGGGACAAGTAGAATAATTCAAAAAGAAAGCTTAGAGTTTACCTGTCGACTCATATCACTAACGTTGCATGGGATATTGCTGTGTCTCTAGTTCCGACTGTCCATTGTGTGTGCCTTAGCCAGGGTCCTACTGTGTTACTGGTGTTCCTGCAGGTCTCGACACCTTGAATCCTGCAGTGGAAGAAGAGAGGGAGGGATCTCAGACTTCTCTCACCAGTTGTGCCATTCCAGGTCTTTGAAGGAAGGGAGGAGCTGAACTCAGACTCCTCTTACCAGCTGTGCGGCCCTAGGACAGTGAGGGAAGTTATTTTGCTGGTCTTTGGCTATTGTCCAAAGAAAAAAATTTTTTTCTCTCATATTCCTCATGGCTAACTTCACTTACAAAAGAGAAAGAAATCTAGTGAAGAATGACTAAGGTTAAAAAAAAAAAGCTGTAAACTTTGCAAATCGAGGGAAAGTTTCCTTCAGCTGATTAGAGAAGTTGACTACACCTGTTTCTCACCATATTTTAGGAATGATCTTCCTTCCTGCTGAATTTGTTCTGCAATGGATGCTTGAAGGAAAATGACTATTACTAACTCCCTATTTATATCCTTTCAGAATAATACTAAAAAAAGCACTCCAAAGATAAGAAAAATAAACATTTTGGAAAGTCTGGATCCAGAGCCTATGTATGTAACAAGTGGTTCTTGCTGTATTTTTCTTATTTTTATACCTATCACCTCCTTATTACCTCTGGATTTTAAAACCATGTCTGACCACAATTTATTAGGCTTCGATCATGTGGCATTCTTGAGCCAGTCTCTCTAGTTAGAACGAGCTGCAGCAATGGGGCTTTCTGTTTCACCAACTCTCAGCTAATGATCCAGTGATAGAGTAAATCTCATCACAAACATTGAAAATTCAAGAGGGAGTTGTCCAAAGAAAAGTAAGGGGTGTGTGTGTGTGTGTGTGTGCACGTCTGTTACTGAGGAATGAATCCAGGGCTTCACAACGGAGCTTTATCCCCAGCCCTTTTATTATTATTATTATTTCTTTTGAAACAGAGTTGTACTAAGTTGCCCAGGATGGGTTCAAATTTGCAGTTCTCCCAACTCAATTTCCCAGAGTGTAGGAATTACAGGCTTGTGCCACCATATCCAGCTAATGTTTTATTATTTAAAGAAAATGTTTTAGGGAGAGAAAGCAATGACTTCCCACTGTATCTTTCATTCCGTTTGTCTTTTCAACCCCACAGAGGTGCATATAATTAAGAATAAAGTGAAAAGTAATTTAGAATTATTTTCAGCTTATGTGGCATTTTTTACTACCAGTGTAAAAAGAGCATTTCCATCAAACATGAGTAATTTGCAGATTATATTTGGAACAAAATAGCACTCTACATACCATTGCTTCACAATCTGGACAACATGCACATTATTCTACTTTTTCTTTGCTTTCCTTTGGCTGAATTTACAGGCTATTTCAAACAACTAAGAAATACAGATTTGCTTAAATATGCCAATTATAAAGTAATAATAGTTGATAAAAACTGCTCCCTGGAAAATGTATATTCATTTGTACATATATTTCTGCATATATATTTACACATAAACATAACTGCATTAAAGGAATAATATGTTACTAAGAGATCACAGGAATGACTTAGTGTTTATATTCACCTCATCATGAAATGATTGAATATACATCATTTTCTACAAGGAGTGTTGTCCATTTTTTGACTTCGGAACCCATCAAACACATTTAGATACCAAAATACATTATAGAAAAATCCAATAATTGTAATTCCATACATTTCAATAGAGATGTTTTAAAATTTCCTAAGTAGAAAGACGTATGTCCCATAAAATAAGTTCTTA
The DNA here is from genome assembly GCA_004363535.1 of Dasyprocta punctata. Taxonomy (NCBI): domain Eukaryota; kingdom Metazoa; phylum Chordata; class Mammalia; order Rodentia; family Dasyproctidae; genus Dasyprocta; species Dasyprocta punctata. Next base: position 2,042 of record RJWM01004432.1, on the reverse strand, counting down.
GAGGAATTAGCAGATTCTCAACCTTCCATATTATAACTTAATAATCAAAACAGAACCACTGCAACACTTGTTTAAGGATGATAAGCTGGGGAGAAAATGTGTATTAGAAGGAACTCAATGAAACTGAGGCTGGCAGATGTCAATGTGTTCTAAAAGCTGAATTAACTCCATGGGTGACCCAATTTGGTTAATGATATGTCAGAATTCATAAATACCAAAGTCAAGAGGAAAAGTTAAGTCGCTGAGTCAAGAAATACACAAATTTATTGAATCTAAGAAATCTGGCTCCACATTCATTTCAAGCGCATTTTTTGTTGTTGTTGTTGTTATTTTGGTTTTTTCTCCTCTGTCTATGACATATCATCTTTCCAGATGGGTGGTCTATCAGTTTTTAAAATTTTCAGAGTTGATTTAAGCACAATGGACAGAAGCTAAAAGTTGAAGTCCTTTCCTGCATCTTACTAGTTTGCTCTATCAGGCAGGAATTTGTTCAGTTTGATACACAACAGCAGTAGCAGGGCTGGGAGACAAGATGAAGTAGAAATACAGCACACAAGTAAATAAATGAAAAATAAAAACAGTAAGATAGAGATAGCTAGGTTATGAGTTTGATGCTTAGGTAGGCAGGATAATACCAGATCTACAGCACATTTAGATTATAGGGCTGGAGAAGAGGATGTCAGCCCCTTGCAGATGGGACAGCGGTGTGAAAAAATGCACTATGAAACAGATAGGCACAAAGGTTTTGTAGATTCTAGAGTTGAAAGAGAGGATTTGACAAAAGATTTTTTGTTGAAATTAATTTGAGCTATTTATATGGTTCACTAGGTTTCTGGGTGAGAAGATGGGGCAGACATACTAACCCATATTTTTCCTGCAAAGGGCACAGCTAGAAACTCTAGATATTGATTTTGTTTTTGTTTTTTATACCGGGAAAGGAACTCAAAACCTTGTGATCGCCAGGCAGACACTGTGCCGCTAGCTATATCCCTGGCACTGGATATTTTCAAAATGGATCTTAAATGCTCCCCCCCAAACAGGTGGTGGTGACTCTGGGAGGGGCCCCTGGTGGGATGCTCTTAGGTATGTGTGTTCATACCCTAACATGCACTCAAGAGCACAGGTCTCTCCTCTCTCATTCACTCTCTGGCTTACTGTAAGAACATGATTTTCTCTGTACTTCCCAAATTCTCATCTGGCACTCCCAACAGATGTCCAAAGCAGCACATTTTTTTTTTTTCCCAGAGGAATGGAACCTCCAAAATGATGAAAGAAAATAACTTTTTCTCCTTATATATTAGGTATATGGTCGATTTTGTTGTAGTGATGAAAAGCAGGATAACACGTGTGTACTAATGAAATGTAAATAAGAAGACAATGGAAGGTAGAGAAAAGAAAGCAGACCAGCCAGAAGCCTCAGAACTCAAGGAAGGATATGATGGGGAATTTCCTTTTACCTTTATAATTCCCAGATTTGGAGCTAAAGAAGTTGGCACTTATGCAATGCTAACATTGACAGAGTAGCCCTAAGGAGAACAAACTCTCCCTAATGGAAGGATCAGGAGAGGCAAGGCATAAATGCTCTGTATTAAATTCTCTAATCCAGCCACATACAAAAGAAAAAGGAATTCTCTAACTCTCACCGTCTTTCATTCCACCAAAGACCCAAACAGAAGACTGTACTTCCAACTGCCTTAACTATAACATGGTGTCTCAACTCTCCTGACCAGCCCAAGAAGTAAGCTATAACCCTCACGCCCACCTCACGGAACTGAGGACCCAACCATCTGCAGTGTTAGTGAAGAATATTTGAGGAGGCTCAAGTGATGAAGGCTTGCAAAGATTTAGATTTGCACATTTGGCAGTGGTTAAGGAGGATATTCATGTATTTGTCAGTGGAGGACATATGGGGAGCTGTAATGAATCCTGTCTACTTCTCCTTGGCAGGAGATCTCAATGAGGACCAACGGGAGCCTGAGTCAGCATTTCTTCCAGGCAAAGGGACATGGGACTTCTACCTGAGTTTGGCAGTAGGAAGACCA
>RJWM01004431.1:0-101672 GCA_004363535.1 Dasyprocta punctata | reverse complement strand
TTTTTGCTTTAAATTCTGCCTGCTATAAGGGGTCATGGCTGTCCTGCCATCTCCCTGTGCAGAGTATGCAATCCAACCGCCAGGTAGCTAATAAAGGCTCTTTTAAATTCCTAATTGGCTGCTTGGTCTCCTATGCTAGCTTCGAACCCATAACAACACCCACAATTTAGGGGAGGAGAGGTTTGTTTTAGTGTACAGTTTCAGATGTTTCAGTCCATGGTGAGCAGGCGCAAACATAGAAACAGCATGGTGGAAGGGCCTGGCACTGAGGAAAGCTGCTTAATTCATGGCAGCTAGGAGCCAGACAGAGTAGGGCAGAGCCAGGGAAAAAGATAAACTCTTCCAGGTTATTCACCCTGTGACCTGGCTTTTCAGACCAGACTCTATTACCTAACAGTGGGTCGGACACAGACAGGTGTTTCCTCACGGGGCTAGTAATATTTCACTGGAACCCACCACTGCTTTCAATTTTACCCACCTTCTTCTGTTCTAATTCCTTGTCCACCAAAAAACCTTTGAGTAGCTTTCCCAAAGTGTTCTAATCTGCCAAAGAAAAGAGTTGGCGTTCTCCAATTTCCCTATTAGAAAATTAACTGTAATCCATTTCTGGACACATGAACCTGGCTATCAGATACCCAACCATGAGGTTCTAATCAGCATGTGGCCTCCAACAAGCACTGACAGCAGCCAGACCCTGTGTCCTGCTGGCCTGTCTCCTTGGGAGGCCACCCAACCTCACTAGAAGTCTGCTCTCATCATTACCTTAAAAACAAAATAAACTGTGTTTAAAAACAACAAGAAATGATTTGTGCACAGAGATATTCACCAGAACATAATTTATCATAATGAAGCACCGAAGATGAATTAAATGTGCAGCAGTAATAGGGGAATGGCTTAGTAAATCAAGTACACCTACATAAAGAATATCTATGTGGTCATTAACATAAATTTTAACTACACAGACTTTTAAAAAATATAGAATATGGCCTCAAATATATGAACCAATATATATTAGATAAAAAAATAACCAACATGTGGATAGAACTTATCTCTGGGTAGTGGAATTATAGTGGAACATTAATATTTCTGTAAGTGTGTATGTATATTCCAAACTTGTCATGATAAGCAGGCAGTGTTCTCAGAATTAAAAATAGATTGATTTTCTGGGCTGAGTTTTGACCTTCTAGAGAATTATATTTTGTTAAAATGATATTAATTTTCTCATCATATCTCTTTTTATTAGCAGGGAAATGATAAAGACTGTCTGCTTCCCTGTATTCACTTTCCAAATTTCTGAGTCAAATAGGGGACATGGGAATTCTCAATAGATTGAACAAGAATTTTTCCCTTTCACCCCTGTGCTTGGACAGGAGACATGAATACGGATTTAGTTAATTGGCTGCATTTCATCATAATTAGCCAAAAGATCTATTTCAATATCAAGAAAAACCGAAGAGGAGAAAATAAACAGCAGGAGTGTGCAGCTGCTAATTGATGTGTTTTCTTGTGTCAGGAGATTTTAAGGCCCAGAGGCTAGTTTCCCTGGAGAGTAGGGGTTCCATCAAATAATGGGTGACTGTCCCTGCTCAGATACTACAGGCCTTTCTGTCTCTTTGATGAAAACCGACACTGACGGTGCGCATTTGAGTTTGTCATCTGTTGGTAAATTTGGTTTAAGTACATGCAGACTCTTGAGCTGGGGACAGGAGACCTGGTGGCGCTGAGCCTCCTATACCACGTGGAACCTGAGGCTGTGGGCAGGTGGGAATTAAATCCCTCTAAGTTGAGCTTGCTCCTTCTTTCCCACACCAATTAGTCCTGCCATTTAACACAGGGATTAGCAATCTCATTTCCTTGGCCTGCCATCAAAGGATCTGGCCCAAACCACTTAACACAGCTAACTTTCTGCAAAGGTAGGCTAAATCAATGTTCCATACCTTTTCACTTGCCATTTTTTTTTCCTATAATAGGAATTGAAGCTATGGTCTTGCATATGCTAGGCGAGTTCTCTACTGCTGAGGTATAGCCTCAACCCTTCTAAAAATTCTTTAAGTAAGAATCTTACTCAGTTGCTCAGGCTGACCTCTAACTCATGATCACCTTGTCTCACTCTCCCTGAGGGCTGGGATTACAAGAGTGCTCCACCACGCTGGGCTTACCTGGCTTTTAAGTCTCCATTCCCTCAGTTCTCTTACTATGTGGACTGCGTGGCCCTTTCCCACCCACTGGCTACCTCTCCTGTGACCCGCCCAACACCGCATTTCTCCCTATCACATTAACTGAACTATTAGTGCACACTTTTGTGTCAGACAGGCAAACACCCTCAGCAGAGGGGTGCAAGAATGCTTGGAACTTGTTCTAGATCAGAAATTCAGGCCAGATGAGCACCACACCCAAAATTTTCTAAAAAGATGGCAGGAAATCCTATCATTGGAGACAATATGGGTGAACCTAGAGGAGGTTCTGTTCAGTGACGTTAACCTGACACAGAAACACATACTTACTCCAGGATCTCATCTACCTGTTGAATCTAAAATAGCTGAACTCACAGTAGCAGGGGGCAGAGTGGCATGCAGGAGGAGGAAGAAATGGGGAGGCATTTGTCAAAGGATGTGAAATTTCAGCTAGACAGGAAGAAGTTTGAGAGCTCTGTTGTACAACATGGTGACTATGGTTAAAAACTGTGTAGTTCGAAATTGTTAAAAGTATAGATTCTAAGTGTTCTCACTGCAAAAAAAAAAAAAAAAAAACTATGTAGTCTAATGCATCTGCTAACTAACTTGCTTTAGTCTGTCCACAACGTATATGTGTATCAAACATACTGTATACCATACGTGTATACATCAAGTAAAAATATATAATAGCTAATCCTGGGAAAGAACTAAATTCCTATCAACAGATGAATAAATAAAGAAACTGTGGTATTTATATACAACGGAGGGCTGGAGATTTAGCTTAGTGGCGTAAGCGCCTGGTTGGCAGGTGCAAGGTTGTAAGTTCAATCCCTGGTACCAAAAACACAAACAAACATATACACACACACACACACACACACACACACACAAAATGGAGGGCTACTCTGCCACAAAGAAGAGTAAACATGAGGTATTTGTAGGTAAATGGATGAACCTTCAGACCATAATACTAAGTAAAATGAATCAGGCATGCAAATTTAAATATCACATGGTTTCTTTTATATGAGAAACCCAAAATGTAAATAAAGGTTAGGTAATAGGAAGTAAAGGAGATCTGTTTCAAATGGGAAGGGAAACAAGAGATTGCAGGAGGGGGAGGGACGGGAGAGGAAGGGGATGAAGAAAGAATTAAAATGTGTTAGGTCCCTGCACTGCACCAACTCCGGATGATAATATAATCATTATGTACTGCAAACATGTACTAAGATAGAAAATAATAAACAGGAAAAAATAGATAATAACCAGATGACAGGAAAAGTAAAACTGAACAGATCCAAAGGAACACAGTGGAAGGGAATCAGGAAAGAGAGCACACGTGGTGAGAAAAGTTAACAGGATGCAACCCGGACCTCAAGACCAGCTGATGCGAGCTCCTGGCCTGGGCTCAGGTGACTGTAGGGAGCATCACCCATGACTGACTGCAAATGAAAAACATGGTTTCCCTCCTGCCTTTCCCTTTCTGTTTCTTTGAACTACCTTTTAAAACTCCTGTCTAATCTAAAAGAATCATGAGACTTAGGTCTTGAAACCTACACCCTGCTTCCTTTTCCCAGCATTGGCCTTGAGGACGTTGAGTTACTGATCAGATACCCATCTCTGGAGATTAAGCTCTTTCAGTGGCTCCTCATTGCCACTGGGTCCCCTTTTAGGCTGGTTTTCCAGAACCCCCACTGTCTGGTGATAGTCTACCTTTGGGCTTGTCCTTCCCTGTTCTTCATGCACCTAGGCCTCCAGATGAGCAGAAGTTCTGCTGTTCCCTGTGCGTCTTGGGCTTTCCTCTCTTTAGCTTCCTGGCCATCACTTGATGAACTTGCTCATTAAAATCATACTTGTTCTCTGAGGCTGGACTCCAGGCATTACTTCCTTGTACAATTTTCTTCAGAGGCTCTTTTTGCCTCATTATGTGCTACCCTCTTCTTCTAATGTGTGCAGTCTCTCTCTTGTGCCACTTATTAGAGTATCTTAGCAATGGAGGATCTGAGCTCTGCGTCTTCTTATTCCTTGTTGCTTATGGTGTGATAATGGCACAGTGCTTGTGTGTTGAATGGATGAGGTCTGAATAATTTAGAGGTATCCTGATCACAGACTGAGAGACTGCCACTGCTCACCCAGACAGATCTTTCTAGTCCTTGTTTGCTTTTGCTTTTGTGCACTTTTCTTTCAGTGAGAACCATTCAACTATCTTAATTCAATGGTAAAAGTGATAAGCCGAGATAAAAACAGTAAAGTAAAAACAGTGATTAATGCTTCCATTGTCTCAAAAAAAAAAAAAAAAGACCAATCTTCTTTTTAGACTCCAGCTATCTAAGTATTTCAGTATGTAACCTTTATTCTGTTCCGCAGAGTCTTTGGACTACTTTTCTCAATGCAAAATCTTAATTTTGGGATATGTGTTCACGGGGGGAGGGGTGTTGGGGTAGGCAGTAAAGATTTTGTCTAGACTTTTCAAACCACATTTATTTGTGCAGTGGTGAAAGACTGGAAGCAGCCCAAGCTGCTGTCGAGTAGTGAATAAAAAAGTCTCATAAAATCTGTCTGAGGTTCACTTACCTGCGGTTTGTAAACAGCACGTATGTTCCTGTTGGTGGAGACATGACCTTGTGGGTCTCTTTGCAGCCTATATTAGTGCTGTGCAAATATTCCTACTCAATTGTAAAGGCACATTATACTCAGCGAAATTATTCTCCCAGCAAACACGCAGATGTTTAACTTCACTTAATATGACATTATAGTCTGAATTCTTAATGTGAGACAGGGGTCCTTTTGGAGCTAGAGTAAAAGTACACATGACAAGCTTTAACAGCACAGCACCTCGCTCTGGAGATTAACTTGTTCCTTCTCTCAAAATCCCTAAGCAATGTCATTTTTCAGAGGCCACAGTGCAGTTGGCACTAGAAGATGCAGGAGTTGACTGTGGTGACATTTGTCAGCCTCTCTGAGAATCTTCAAACACTTCTGTTTGTAAATTCGTACAGAATAACTTGGAATGACTATGTCCAATCTTAATACACTGACCCTAAGATAATAGAAAACAGGCCCATGCCAGAGAAAATGGGAAAGCTTAAGAAATTCAGGGATAGAGGGAAAAGCAGGTGAGATTAGACTAAACCCACATACCTAAATTCATTCTTGGAGGCTTTGATATAAACCAAAGAGATCCACCTTCAATCTGCTAGCTATCAAGGGTAGTTGTCCTTTAGGACTTCAAGTAACAGACCCAGGAAGCTGAGTTGCACTTGAGTTTAGACATGGGGAAATTTCTTTTAATAATTCGACTTAGCATCAGCACTAACACACATCCCTGTGAAAACCTGCCCCTCTGCACTTCACCTTGGTATGTTGGGACTAGGCCTCAACAGAACATATTCCTACTTTGTCAACTCATGGTTTCAGGGCTCTCCACAAGGAAACTGGAATGGACGCTAGAAGCCTGGAGGTGAAAGACCTGCTCCTTCCTGTCTGTTTCTTGTTCCTGATGGCATTACCCCAGCGAGAGACCTTCATCCTGGCAGTAGTACTAGCTTACGGTGGGTAGCACTCTTGGTTCTGTTTTGCAGTTTTCCCCTCACATTGTTCCAGAATCAGCCTCATTGCACTCTCTCGGAGACATCAACACTGATGAGCTAGCGACACTGCCCAGTGCTGGGATCCCAGTTCTCAGGAGCTTCCTCCAAGTCCCAGCGTCCTCTGTAGCAGGCTGGGAGCCCAGTTCTGATACTCTGGTTCTGTGGTCTCCTTCACTAAGCTTCAAATTCTCACCCCAGTCACTTCTGCTTTTTCTGCTAGCACCAGGGTGGTGCTGGTTCTTTTCATTATGACTTTCATGTTACACCAATGTGCCCCTCACTCACCTTGCCTTGCCTTCCCTTTCTCTCTCTTCCTTCCTTTCTTTCCATCTTTATTTTGTTTAAACAAGTATTTTGTATTAAATTAGTTGAAATAATCACATGGTTTTCATTCTCTTGACTGGCTGCTTCATAACAAAACATAGACTTACACAGATTTTTATAGTAATTTTGATATTATGTGTATATTTTAGAAGCCATATTCATGTACTAAAAATATGGTTAATATGCATTTGTCAAAAAAAAGGAAAGATAAATGTTATTTTCCTGAAAAAGGCTCACGATATTCTGAGTGATGAAAGCAAATGCTTTTATAAGTAGTAAATATTTGTTTTATCATTGGAGAAAAATAAGGTGAATTAATTAGGAGAATAAAATACTGGAATACCATGATCCCTACTTGAGTACTTTATTACCCCCGTCAAAATAACTCTTAAAATATCTTTAACATAATTGATCAGAACAGCATTATTTTTCTTTAGCACAAGTTTTGGCTGGCATTAAAATAGTTGAATTTGTTATATAATAAATTTATTGTTCAATGAATAACTTAATAATTTTTCTTAGTTGTTTTACTGTTAAGATGATGTTGGTTAATGCCTTTGCATTAATTTGAAACCAAACAATTCTATGTGTAATTCAAAAGCACACATGCGACTGCTTCTAAAATTTAACATTTTACCTAAATATAGCTAACATAACTCACATTAAAGTTCGCAGCTGGGAAGAAGAATTAGCAAAACCTTTAATCATGATCTCATTTACACTTTTTATTTTCAAGCCCATTCATGGATTAATTTTAACTCTGCCTCTGCTTTCAATCAAGGCATAAGTACCTGTCAGAAAATGACAGTTTGAATGTCTGCACATATGTTTGAAATTCCTACACTTTGATTCCTTTGTCAAAATTTCCTACACAAAGCTGTGCGGATAAGGCTCCAAGGCACAGACCACGAGGCTGGTCTCCGAATGTGGCTACGACTGTACATGCAGAGAACGTCTATGGAGTGTATAAGCCAAAATAGAACTCCTTGTTAAGACATCTGACCTGCAGGACCTTGTGAAGCAGGGGGGAGCATCCTGTAGGGAAGGAAGCATTGAGCAGGAGCTATAGGAGACTGAGTTCAGGTCAGTGTTCCAGAGTGAACTTGAGATAATGCTAATGTCTAAAGCTGGGTGTTGGACCAGGACAGCTTAGCTAACCCTGTGCAGTCCCTGCCACTATGTACAACCATTTGACTGCATGAAATGTTCACTATCTAAGGCAGAGGTTGCAAACATTTTGGACAGTACAGCCTTATCAATGAAAATAAGAAGTTCACTGTGCAACCTCCCTGTGGGAATATTAATTCACAGATCACGGAAAGAGGCTGCCTTGCTAATTGTTACTAGGATGGGGGACCATCCCAACACCAAGTTATAACCCTGCAGCCTCTTCTTCAGTTGCAGCCCACTGACCTCCTTACTGATCTCTGAGCTCTGCAAGCATGCTTTCTTCAGAGTCTCTTCACTGGATGGCCCCGCAGTAGCCTACTTCTTGGTGTACTTCTCTTACTTCCGGACTCTGTTCCAATGACAATTCCTTAGGATGCCTTCCCTCACCTCTGCAGACCCTGTGGACTGAGTTTTTCCTTTAACCCTACAAGTTCCTTTTCCCCCTTCTCTGAGCCTTTCTGGGACCTGGGATCTCCTGACCACAAGGTTTCTGCTGCTGGGCTCCTGCCCTCTCCCTTCTGGTTGAGTTTGGCTTACGGAAGGCACCAGCAGGGACCGTGAGGGCCAGAGGAGAAAGACACTGGGGTGTTTGTTCACTCAGCAATCATCAAAGAAGGGCTCAGGGCCAAGGATGGGCAATGGTTGCTTCTTTCCCAAGCCCATACATCCTGTTGAGTGTCCCCCTATACAGTTTTCATGAGCATTTGGGTGCTGTACCCCTTGATTTGGATCCCTCTTCCCTCCCTGGGGGGAGATAGTTCCCCATTCTTGGGAGCCCTGGGTGCTTTGTTGTTCATTATTAGTTTTTCTTAAACCCTGTCTACCTTTCTATAAATACCTCATAAGCTTTCTTCTGATGCTTACTCTGAACTGTCTGTCTTTTCTTTTGAATCCCCAGGGGCAGAATTGCTTCATTCACTGTTGTCACCATTCATTATTATTTGCACAATTCCTAGGGTAGTGCACTGCACATTGTAGGCACTCAAGTAATTGCCAAATAAATCAATGCCTACTGTTTCCTCCAGGACCTCAATGGTTGGTCTTGAGCATTCCATTTTGAAATCATTATGTTAGGGCATGTTCTTCATTTGATCTTACGAAGTTTTAGAGTAGTTTAGCTTAATTCATATTATGGAGCTCTTATTATTTTTGAACTACAAAAATGTAGTTTAGCACCAAACCCTCCTCAATGATCACATTTGCTTCCCACAAGATTCCTCTAATAGCAGCCCCAACAGACATGGAAGCCGTCATGAGAGAGACTTCATTAGTTCATCTTTATGTGCCGTCTTTGAATTAAGAGATCTTTGTCCCTCCTGATTTCTGCTTTTAAGAGCTTTTCTTCCTTTCTTCCAACCAGGAAGATAAGCATTGCCCAAGGAAGTAGAGACTTGGCTCATTTTCTTTGTTTCTACTCACAACAGGAGAAAATCAACCAAAAGCTTTTTCCTCAGCTCACTTACTTAATTTGCATATAATAATGCTCCGTTATTTAATTAACTTATAACTGCTAGGGCTTAGTTGTCCAGATCAGACTTAATAATTGTCTTTAGTAGTAATGTCCCTTGCAGCAGAATAACTAATTAAAAGGAAAAAAAATTAATCAGAAATGCATATAAATCCTTTTTTTGTCCTTCATTGTGAAAATGTAGATGATTGCTCCTTGATGAATTACCTTGTGCCTATTAAACATGTCCAGTAGTTAACTCTGGGTTCAATCAGATCTTTTTTCACATGTTTGAGTTTCTTTACTCTGTATTGATCAATAAGTGCAGCTGAATTCTCAAAACTGCTACTGTACCTGATGGAATGCCATCTTCGAGACAACCTTTTGGAACCTGCTTAGGTTGCGTTGGGAGGGAGGATGCTAAGTGGTGACAAAATGCTGGCTTTAGCATTGAGGAAGAAGCCTTCTGTAAACACAGTAGCTTCCATGTGCATGTGGCTCTGTTTTTAAATGTTGTGCTCACCCCTGGCTATACGTAGTGGCACAGGTAAGTTTTCTTATGCGTTAAGTTTCTTGAGATGTGAGTCAAAACATAGTGATGTTCAGACAATCTTTGGGAGGAAGAGCTGTCAGTAAATAACTGCCAGTGTTATTAAAATAGAACTCCACTTTCTCTGACCACCCAAATGGATTAGCTTGCACAAATAGAGATATGCAAAACAAAATAAACTTTTCTTTCCTTTGAATAGTATTCGGCTGTTCTCACTGGTACCAACAGTCTGTCTCTTTGGTGTTGTATTAGTTAACTAGGGTTGCATAAAACAACTGCCGTGCACTAGGAGGCTTTAACAAGAGATGTTTATCATCTTGCAGTTCTGGAAGCTGGAAATCTGAAGTCAAGATACTGATTAAATTGAATTGTCTGGGAACTATAAAGGAGAATTTGTTTCGTGTCTCTTCAGCTCCTGATGGTTCACCGGTGATCTTTGGCATTCCTTGATTTTCTGCAAAACCCCACTCTCTGCCTTCACATAGTGTGGTCCCTACATGTAGTTCTCCATCCAAATTTCCCTCATCATTTTTTTTTTTTTGATATAAGGGCTCAAATTCACAACCTCGTGCTTGCCAGGCAGGTGCTGTGTCCCTGAGCTATATCTCCAGCCCATAATTTTCCCCCTTTTTATAAGGACATCTGTCATGTTGGAAAAGGAATCCAACCTACTCCAGTATGGCTTCACCTGAACATGACTCATGACACCTGCGATGATCCTATTTTCAATTAAGGCCACATTTTCATGGCCTGGGGTTAGGACTTCAAACTATAAATTTTGGGAAAGGGGACATAACTTAATTCAGAACAGACAGAAAAATAAAAAAAATTAGGTCTTCAGAAGATGCTGAGACTATACCTGGTCCAATTCTTTGAATTTTAGTAACAGGAAGGTGAAGGATGTCGTCCAGGGCTCCTTGGCAGAGTCAGGGGCATAGACAGACCTGGGACACAGGGTTGCGGTCTCTGCTCTAAGCACACCAAGCCATCTTCAGGTTCATTCTCTCTGAAGGTGGGACTCATGTGCATTTGCACAGGGGAAAGAGCAGCTGGGACTTGGATCATTTGGAAAAACCATCCCAAAGCAGAGGGAGCTTGTCTTCACCAGCTTGCTCTGTGGGAGTCATCCAAAAGAAGCAAGGTTTGAGTACTGAAAAATAAACCCCAAGTGCCAGACACAGTACCTGTCTCCTGCTCTGGATTCTAAGAACGTCAGAATTAAAAGTTAAAGTTCATAGTGATAAGAATTGCATGTGTTGAGAGCTGCCATTCAGTGTTTTCAAAGCCACACTCTCATTTGTTTCCTGCAAACTCAGAGACAAGCAATCCTTTCTTTGGACTGAAAAGGAAACAGATTCAGAAGTGACTTTTTTTAACTTTAGTGTTCCAGCTTTGGTTGATTAATTTCATGTTTGAACTCAAATTTCAGTGCTCTCTGCCCTGTATATTTACTGTTCTGGGCAAAATTAAATACAACTTTTAACAAGTTCATTTGCCTTATTTTTTTCTCTATGTCCATCTTACAAGGTGAATTTGGGAGAATGTATCACAGGCTGAATGTCTTTCTCTAAGCTTCTCTGAGTACTTGAAGCATCCACAGTGTTGCACTCAGCAGATGGTCATAAAATATGAGCAAATAATGACAGTTCATCTTTAGACCCCAGGGAGTCACAGGGTAACAAAAGCTTAGGATTTAAATGGGCTTAGAGGATTTCTAAATAATGCCCTCTGCTTCACAGATAAGAAAGCTCAGGCCCTGGCCCTAGAGCAAGTTAAAAAGGCAGCTATCCTGACTCCAATTCGGTGTTCACAGGCTGGCAGCATCTGGCACTGGTTCAATCAGAGAATGACCAGCTGGAAGACAGTCCTGATCAGACACTTTTATTCCTCGTTCTCTGAAGGCAAGAAGGGTCATTAAAGATGCACAAGGAAAACTGCAAATGAGTACAACACTAGGTAACAGTGATATTCAAAATTATTAAATTGGAAGCCCTGGTACTCTTCTCGAGCACAAAGCAGTTCCCCTGCAAGGCAATGAAAAGAGGTTGCATGTTGCGGAACAAGGCTGCTTTCTATAGAGACCCCATTATAGCTCCGGAGGAGAGAGCATCCATTCCTTCCAGGGAGTCTGTGTAAAAGATAATGTATGCTTCTCTTCTGGCTGTCAAGATTCACAAAAGAGATAGGAAGCTTGGGGCTCTATTACTGATGACCTCCCTATAGAATATATCACATCTTACTTTTAAAAATAGCTTAGCTCCTGGGTGGAGTGTTTGATGGCCTTCATAAAGGAACTGAAAGCTTTAGGAGAAGTCTTGGAAAGGATAAAGAGAAATGAAGAGGGAGAGGAAAGCAAGGGGCACAAAAGTTGAAGACAGAAGACTGTCTCTCTGCTCCTTGGTCTTTCTGAACCTCAGAGTGGCCAGCCTCTCCTTGACCTCAGAGCCTCGTCACTTCTGAGTGGTTGGTTTGGTGGCTTCGGCCCCACTCACCCATTCTCCACGTTGCACAGTTAGGATTTGTCATTGCCTCTGGAAAACTTTCTTACTATTGCATTCTAGTTCCTGCTTGGAAACCCAGGTCCTAGTTCCTCTTCATGTCCTGCTCCACCACTGCTTGTAACTCAGGTCCTAGTCACACTGGCGACCTGTCACCCCTCAGATATGCCACTGGCTTCCTACTCTCTTGGGCATCCACGTCTATAATCAATTCATACTTTGCGCGAGGTTGTGAGTTCCATTCTTGGTACCAAAAATAAATAAATAAATAAAAGTATAGAGAACAATATAAGTACTTTCATGGTGAACTCCTATATTTATCAAAATCTCAGCCTCTTCCATTCTGTCTCAAAATTTTTAAAAATATAAAATGACCCTATTATTTCTAAAGTCCTTGGTATATCCCACCCTCATCCTAATCCCTCTGTCTCTTCAAAAGTAATCACTCTCCTGATTTGGCATTTATGGTTTGTTATCATGTTTTCATATGTCTGTGACATAGGTCTGTGTCCTGGAAGTTATATATGATTGTTTTGCATGTCACCAAGATTTATACACATGGCATCATTCTATAAATATCAGTCAGCTGCCTATATTTGAATTTTCTGTTCAATATTGTGTGTGTGATCATATAGATCTACTTCACACATTTCCTTTTTTAACATATTACATATTTTACTGTACGAATAATCTTGAATTGCTAGGCATTTCAACTTTCATGTGTTTCTTTAATGTGCCCAAGGAGAACCATATAACAATGCACACTGCATCACTGCTCATATCAGCAAAAACAGGATTGGGCCTGGATTGATCCATTAGCTGTTAAACTCTGCCACTCTTGAACACTATTGAAGCCTTCAGGGATATAATTAAGGAGATATCAAAACAACATTTTTGGCAATGGTGAGAGGTGTGCTGTTCCTATTGGTTCAGTGAAAATTTTTTTATTTTTTAGACTCATCGAAAAAGAAGAGAATTATTATTTTTGATCCATGCCAAAAGCAGAGGAAAATAAACTAGCATTTTATAGGGATTATTTTTCTGCAAGAAGTTTTAAAATATGTCTATAAATATTTTTACAGAATACAGGGAACCAAACCGGCTCAACTATTTTGTGAACTAATTAAAGTAGAACTTGTGATTTTTTTTTTGTTTGTTTGTTAATGTCTTTACCCAAACTGAAAAGAAGGCAAGAAACATTAATAGGAGATACTCAGGTAGGAAAATAGATGCCTCATATCAATTCAGTTCTTCCTGGTTTCACTGGAAGCTTTCCATTAATCCCTTGATTTTTTCTCTATGTTATAAGAGTACCTAATCTCAAGGGCAGGGTGGTGAACATTGGGCTAAGATGGTGGCTTCTCTTAAGAAACTGCTTGACACACTCCAAAAAAAGGTCCTTCAGGATCCTAATGGGCTCAGAGGCAGGATTTTCAGAAGGTGGCTGAATTTTGAGGAAGCTATGACTTTTGGAGAGAGAGACAGAGAGAGATAAAATGACAGAGAGAGAGAGAGAAGAATGAGAAGGAGAAGAAGAGGAAGAGCAAGAAGAAAAAGAAAGAAAGAAAAGAAAAGAAAAGAAAGAAAGAAAAAGAGGACAGGAAGGGAGGGGATGGGAGGGGAGAGGAGAAGATGAGAGTAGGGGAAGGGGAGAAGGGAAGAAAGAATGGTTTTCAGTGTGAGAGGAATGAGTTTGAGTAGACGAACTGGAAGAATAAAGAAGATGAGAACCCTTTAAGAAGGTGGACTTTCAAGCAAAGGCACCAAACAAGCAATGTACTAGTCCTGAAACAGCACATCTGCTTGGGAGCCAAGTACCTGCTGCCAAAGTTTAATCAACTTCAACATTATTAAGAGATATAATACAACTTGGTTTAAGGGGACAAAACCAAAATGGAGCACACCGCTATAGATAGAGCTACACTGCACTATTTCTTATTCCGCAAGATTGCCGTGTACAGTCAAACTTCAAGTCTTCACTTACACCATGCTTTGAATGACACACCCTACACCCCCACTTCTCTGTGGCCTACTATATCCTTGCAACTCATTTTAAGCATCCCCTCTCCGGGAAACCTTTCTCACTCTCCTCCAAGGATAAATCATCGTCCCTGTGTGTGCTCTCAGAGAAGGCTGTTTCTGCCTTTATAAACTATAGCACTTGGCAAAATCTGACAAATAGCCACATACATTGTGCACGTGTGTCTCCTCTACTCTTAGAAGACAGGAACTTGTCTAACCTGTCTTTGTAATCCCCTTAGGACACATACAAAGACCACATATAGTAAGTGTTAGGTGTGGGATTCATTAAATGGCGTGCATAGAAACGTAACAGCATTAGGAGTCAGTCAACTGATCCTGGTGGTATACATACATCAAAATTTAAGCAACTATCATTCTACCAAAAATTCTGTGTGTGTGCGTGTTTGTGTGTGTGATTGGCATTAATTCCTTTGGATCTACCAAAAGGCCTTAAGTTCAATTTATTGGCCAAAAAACAAATTGTGTACATTTGAGTGGGTATGTGAGGCTAATCATTATTATCTTTTATACAAACTATGTTGAAAGTATATCATTTCCTGCCAAATTCTTTACCTTTCCTAGATAGCATATGGTGATATACTTGTTCAGTTAAAATAAACAAATAACCCAAAATTGTTTCCAAGAAAAAATAAAGGCAAATAGAAAAATACTAGATACAGAATTTAAGAGTATTATTTTTCTCTCAAATTTATGGTTCATTACATTTCTTGAAACATTGTGAATTGCTTTTCCTTAAATTATGTCTGTTTTTCCCCCTTATTTTTCTCTTGCCAATTTAAAAGAAAGGCGAGTCATACCTTAATAAGGCAGGGTGAAAATTATTTTAAAAATCAGACATACTAGAACACTATATTCTTGTAAAAACAGTGCAAAGCCAAAAACAAGCAAAGCAAAAACCAAAAACCAAAACAAATAGATAAGCAAGCAAGACAGGAAAGAAAAAATGAGTGTCAATAGAAAGAAAAATACCATGTAATTTAATTAGATACAGTTTTGGATAAGATAGAGTAAGTACACATCACTCTACATCTCCTACTGATTATAAATAAAATTGTGAAGAGTCTGTCAGAGGATTCAGAAAAATAAACAATAATAGATGAATTGGGGAGAGAAATCAAAATGGAAAATAAAACTAATATGACGGTGAGTTACTGGTATTTTCTTTTTCAACCTAATTTCGTACTGTACAGTCTAGAACACCCCAAGTTCCAGAAATGCATATCAGGCAGATAAACAAAACCTTAAAAAAGCTCACAGCCTCCTTTTCTGTTCAGAGGACCAGGAAGAAAGAGTTTGAGATGGAGACAACAGAAGGAAATTCCTCCTTTCGTCTGCTAGCTTTTTTGTCCCAGTCACAAATAATATACCAGTGAAAGTAGAAGCTATGTTTACCCTAAAAATTTGAAAGATAATCTTTCTTTATGAACAGGGGAGCCAGAAAACTGGGTCCTTACTGTCGTGTGTGTGTGTGTGTGTGTGTGTGAAAATCCTCATTAATTTTCCCCTTTACCTTTCATGGTTTTGTACTCAAAGTGAGCTAGATCATAGAATGTATGAAATAGCATAAAGAACCTAAACACCTGACTTTGAGTATGGAAGATCAGGAAAGACGTCCCTAGGGACTGGACATAAGAAGAATTCATGAAGAGGAAGATGACAGAGATAAAGAGCCCTTATAATCGTCTATGGAGTCTCAGGCTAATCATTGAGACATGTATACATTGAAATTACACACAGCACCACAGAAAATGTTTTGTGAATGGAACCATGGTACAGAGGGTTTTACTTATGTTTGCTCTGTTTTGAAGTATGTGCATGTGTACACGCTGGAAACTGAATTATTCATACAGGTAACACCATGGATGAATCTCTACAAATTATGCTGGTGAGGAAACCGAGAATTGGAGCTTGAGAAGATGGTGGAACAGTAAACAGCAGGGTAAGCAGCCTCCCTGAAAGATACTGTCCAGATGCTGGAATATAGCAACATGGAGAAGACAAAAAGGAGGGAGGCAGGTCTTCTGGACCCAGGAAGAATCTAAAGCGAGAATTGAAGCCCACAGAAAGAGTGGAAAGAGGCACTTAGACAAGGAAAGCGGTGGCTGGTGGTGCCTCTGCCTGGGGCCAGACCCGCTCTGTGAAAGGAGTTGCTGGAACGTGGGGACACATGGTCGCAGAGCTGTGGCTATGGCAGCAGTGACCCTGGAGTCCTCTGCCCAGTGAGGTTGCATCGGAGGAGAGTGGCAGTGGAAAGGGGGAGCAGACCTGGAGAACTGTGAGTGAGGAGGTCCTCACCCTCCCATGTGATGGGGAGATTGGCAGGGAGACATCTTGGAGTTGGGCTGGGGACTCCTGGCTAGGTGTGGACCCGCAGAGGTTGCTCAGGCTGAGCCCTGTCCCTGTGAGTGTACTGGGGCCACCTCAGAGGGTCCCTACAGGTGATAGGCTTGGTCTGAAGATGGCGGCTCCGTGTGCACTCCAGGGGTGTTGTGGAGAGTCCACAGGTGACCGACCCACCAGCCCAGGTTCGCAGGCAGCAGCTGGCCCCTGCACACACCCCACCAGCCATTGCAGAGCCAAGGCAGGCTGGGGAAAGGCAGTGGATAGCGCTATAACAGTGGCCCCAGTGGCAACCATCAGATATCCATAGTCGGCACCGGCAGGAGGAACCAGTCTCACTTTGGAGAGGTTGCAGCCAATGCAGGGAGTGCTTGGGTCCCCAGTCCCAATTTGCCCAGGGGAACCCAGGAATATGCCAAGAAAACAAAGCAGGGGGCAGTCTCTGGCCTCCAGTTCAAGCAGAGCAAGCCCAGGAGATGCAAATGCAGAGGAAATCAGGAGTCCCACAACTGAAGTTTGTGAGGTGATGGCAACTGAAGTAAAGAAACAACTTCAAGAGGCTATAAAAGAAATTAGAACAGAAATACTAACTCAACTAAAAGAAGAAATGAAGAACATAATAAAAGAACTGCTGGGCATCTCTAAAGGAGACATAGATGAAAAAATGGGGCATAGGAAAATGAGGGAAACCTGGAGTGAACAATACAAAAAAGATTTAGAACACATGAAACAGATTCAAAGAGATTACCAGGAATTAAAAAAATCTAATGAAAGTTGGCAAAACCACCCGAAGGTAACTAAAGATAGACTTTCAAACCTTGAAGACAGGGTCGCAGCTTGTGATCGTGAAAGGAAAGATCTCTTAAAAATAACAAGAAACCTGGAAATAACAATATAATGGCTGCAAGACAACCCAAAGAAACATAACTTAAGAATAAAAGGTATGAGTGAAAAAGCTGGGGTCAATACACATCAAATTAAAAGCCTATTTACAGAAATAATTTCAGAAAACTTTCCAAGCATTGGAACAGGAAGAGACTTTCAGATAAGTGAAGCATATAGAACTCCAACTAAACATAACCAAAATATACCTACACCCAGACATATAATAATGAAGATCCCAGAAATCCAACACAAAAACAAAATATTAGAAACTATTAGAGAAAAAAAAAATCACCTACAATGGAAAACCCGTCAGAAGCATGACAGACTTCTCAACACAAACCATTAGGTCGAGAAGTGCTTGGAGTGAAGTATTTCAAGCCCTGAAAGAAAACAACTTCCAACCCAGATTGATGTACCCTGCAAACTATCTTTCAAAATCAACAGAGAAATAAGATACTTCCACTACAAAGAACAACTAAAGGAATTTATGACAACCAAGCCAACCCTACAAAGAATACTGAAGGACATTTTAGAGAGAGAAAAAAATGTCCACAGCTCCAGAAACAGCAGCAGAGGGATATCACCGAGTAGGACAGACAATTGAATAATCCATCATTGGGATTTGAGTCCAGTAATGTCTTCAATGAGCTGTTTAGTTTGATCTTATTCTATCTCGACCTGCCTAATTTTATTATATATGATAGCATAGACAGCTATTCCAAAAATAACAAAATATATTAGGATAGTCTTTATTGATATTTGATCACCTTGTTTTGAAACCCTGTATTGCTTTCATTGTTGTTTTGAGTGATTTTAACCTATTTCAGTTTGTTTGATTGTATTATAACAGATGATATAGGCAACTGCTTCGAAGATAATATGAGGCCTTATAGAAATCAACGTTGTATTACTATGTATTGCTTCCACTGTTCTATCTTTTATTGGTTTTATTCTGCATTATTTTGTTTGATTATATTAGGCTCGATGGTATGGGCAGTTATTTTGAAGTTAACAAGACGTATTACAAGGGGAAAGGAGGAAAGAAGAAAGGGAAAAGAAAAAAGACAGATTTATATGTGGGTATACAGAAGATGGTTAAAATGACTATATACTACTAAATGCATTAACTATGGAGAGAGAACAGTTGATACTCATATGATTAGATCAATTTTACATGTCTATATCTGTCAATCTGAGCAACCCCTTTGAAGGTAATGATATACAATGTTACAACCACTGTCAAATTCCAGTCATCTCATTTTGTAAACATATAATGTTACAGTATCATATTTGTTGTTGTTGTTTGTAGGTCCCTTTTGCTTTTTGTTTCTCTTTTCTGTGACCATTGTTTTATTTTTTATTGGTGTTATTCTGAATGATTTTGTTTGATTATATTAGGCCTGATGATATGGGCAGTTATTTTAAAGACAACAAGAGGTATTCTAAGGGGAAAGGAGGAAAGAAGGAAGGGAAAAGGAAAAAGACATAAATTTATAAACAGGTATACATAAGATAGTTAAAATGACTATATTACTAAATGCATTAGCTATTGAAAAAGAACAGTTAATACTCATATGATTAAATCAATTTTACATGTCTATATCTGTTAATCTGAACAACCCCTTTGAAGGTAACGATATGCAATATTACAACTACTGTCAAATTCTAACCATCTCATTTTGCAAACCTATAATATTATCGTATCGGATTTGTTGTTGTTGTTTGTCTCTTTCACTTTTTGTTTCTCTTTTGTGTCTATTTTCTCTTAAATGAAAAAAAAAAGAAAAGAAAAGAAACCCAGATTTGAAGGTCATGTATGGTGTAGTTTCATTTATATGAAACTCTTGAAATATGTAATACTACCAAGACAGAAAGGTAGTTGCCATTGATTAGGGGGTAGCAATTAATTTTAATAATAAAGGAGCAGAATTAGGGGATTTGGGAACGGTGAGTGAATGGTTTTGTATCCTGATCATGGTAGTCATTACTATAGTTTTGACTATGCATTTATCAAAACTGACAGAAATGCAACCACATTGCATTCCCACTACCTGTTACTGTAAGGAAATAATTGAGACTGGGTGACTTGTAAAGAAAACAGGGTTATTTATCTCCTAGTTTTTGAGGTTCATTGGCCTGGTGCTGGTACTTCCTTTGCATTGGCAAGGACCCCATTGAAGAAAGCATCCTGGTGTGTACACGTGCCAGGGAGAGATCACATGTTGAGACCAGAAGTTGGAGGGAAGGGGAGGGACCAGACTTGCTTTGTTCTGGCAAGAACTCCTCCAGTAAAGGAGTGTTCCCTTTCAGCAGCAGTACTCCAGAAAGACCTAAGGTTCCTCACTAAGCTACACCTCTTTAGATTCCCACCACCTCTCAACACCACGACACCAGATACCAAGTCCCTGCACTTGAACAGTCGGGGACAAACCGAACTCAAAAGGGTGTATTTTACTGAATGCAGATAAAAAATAAAAAGGTGAGGTTCTTTGATAGTTAGCTTCTACATTGCAACCTAAGGATTTAAGCTCAAATTTACACTTGAGTGGCAGTGAAAGGTATGGCTACACTCGTCAAATAGTTCTAGCAAAAATCATTTTCTGGAGGTAAATATTTCATTTTTGGAAACACAGCAATTTGGATACAACCTTTTAAAAAACTTATTAAATATTCATTTTTTTGTCTTTAACATGAACTAAAGTCCTATCATTTTCAAGCTGTTTGATGTAATGGACATAGCTGAGATTCTAAAGGACCAATCCAACCGTGCTCTATTTTTTTGAGTCAACTTGGACAAAAAAGAAAAAGAAGAAAAAACAAAAGCCCATAGATATTTGAATAAAAGGCAGTGGTCTGTTTCAAATATTTAATGTCTTCTAAACCAATGACTATGCTTTTTGAACTGTGTCTCCTGCTTAGCTCTTTGCTTAACATGTAAGACACGTGAACTAAGAAGAACACTAATAATATGGCCACTATTCACTGATCATCTTCATGTGACAAGCACTTGGTCAAATATTTTACATCTGTCATCCTATCTCACTGAAAAGACAAAATTCCTATTTTACTAACAGCAAAATTGCTACTCACCCAGGTAAAGCAACTTACTCTGTTCATGTGTTGTGTAAGAAGGCAGAGCAAGGATATCACAGTCCAACAACTGTCTTTGGACGTAACACTTGGATTCATAATCTGTTTATCATATTCCTTCAAACTTGATGCCTTTTCTCACCTTGTTTCTAGAAAATTCTTAAATTCTTGCAAGTCTCAAAGGAAGAAAGCATCTTTCTAAAGTGTCTTCCCTAATGTACTGGGTGCACAGTGCATGAAAGAATGCATTTACACCCTGAGAAAGAATCCAGCTCTTGAACTGAACCAAATGGATGCATAGCAAGAAATCCCTGTGTGCTAGGACTGTGTTAAGCAATGAAGATTAGATCAAAACTTAAACCCTTAAAGAACTTTATATGTGGATCTCATGAGTAGAAAAAGAGTGAAAAAGTCTACTCCAGGCAGAGGGAAATAGTATAAACAAAGCAATGGAACCGGAATAAGAAAACTCGTGCTACAGTTGACTGCCTTTTCTGTCCCTTAAGCTTTTTCTCACAGGCCTCCTACTGTGGCACTGGAGGCATGAACAGCAGTGCAGCTTGTGAAACACATGGCATTATCCAGTGGGCTGTTTGCAGAGTAATAGAAGTTCACACAATAGCTAGCCCAAGGAGTAGGGAGGAGAGAGATGGAAGACGCACCTCAGGCCAATGTAGTTTTTGTTCTCCAAATAGAAATTTTATAGCTTCTTTAATTAAAAAGATACTATGCAAGGCTATGCAAAAAAAAAAAAAAACACAAAAAAACAAAAAACAAAAAACTTGTCCTATTCCAAGATACCCAGGCTAAGTCTTTACTTCATTTAAATCCTATTAAAGCACAATACCCTCAAATATCCTTCCATGATATGTAGAAAGCCTAATTCTTCAATTTAATCTTACAAAAGCATGGATTAAAAATACACATGAAAAACAGAGGGAATTAAGGCATTTCCTTGAGGGGGCGAAAAAACCCTTTACAAAGCAAAAATAATATTTTAATTTTATTATTTTTTATTATTTTTCCTCTTATGCATGAGGATTAGAAAATGAAAAGTCTAAAATATGAACAAAAAGCTGCTACAGCAGCATGCATTTTATATTTTATCACAGATGAGTCCCACAGCAAAAAGTGACTCTAGTATCCCCTGCATTTTTTTTCCACTGAGCTACTGAGCTACACTATCCAAACTTTTAATTTTTTTTTTTTAATTTTAAGACAAGTTCTGATTAAATTGCCAATTTGCCCAGGATGGTCTCGAACTTTTGATTCTCCAACCTCAGCCTCCAAGAGTGCCAGAATTATAGCTAAGTGCCACCAACCCCAGCACCCTTGCCTCATTTTTATACAGTGAAGCATAGATACGTTGCTCTTCTATGGCCAAGATAACTACAGTATTTGGTTAACTGAGAATTCTTTGAAATATTAGCTCAAATAGGGTAAGCATGATAAATACGAATCATTTCATAATCTATTTCAGCTGCCTTTCCAAAATTACTAAGGTAAATTCCTTAAAGATTCTTTCAAACTTTATACTAGAAGGTTTCATTTGCTCTACTAATAGTCTATTAGTTCCTCTTGAGAATAATATTTACATGGAAAGATAAAACACCTGTATTCCAGGAATGAAATGGAGGCACAGAAGAATCAAGATGTAATCAGCAAAAATAGATGTTTTGTCTATTTGTTTCTGTGGTGCTGAGGATTCAATCTAGGGCCTCAAATTTGCTAGACAAGAGTTCTAACAGTGAGTGCCATTCCCTAGCTATAAATTGGGTAAATTTGAGAGTAGGAAGAGAGCTGTAGAGAAAGTGGGCATGAAGTGACGGAAATTTACTTGGTCACACCATGGACCTGCTTGGTGAATATTTTCCTGAATGTTCTATATTTGGGTGGGTGCTATATATAAATTGTAGTTCATTAGTTACTGGATCTGATCTGAATATGGATTTTAAAATATAAAATAAAGGAAGTTCTGGATCAGATTTTTTACTTGTTTGGAAAATTCCCATACGTAATTTAGTAGATAAGAACCTAGAGTCATTAGCCTCAAATAGACAATTCTGGAGAGTCTCATACCAATAATGAGGAAAGTGTCTGAATAAACCAAGGATCAGACACATACATTTTTATAGGCAGCTGTGACTTTACAGATTCTTATCCATAAAGTGAAACATCATGCTTATTATCTTCATGGGCTTAGGAGCAAGAAAATCATGTCACACAATAAACAATATCTTCCCTCAAAAGCACAAAACAGTGAGATTATATTTGAATCTGTCCTTTGGCATGACAAATCAAAAACATGTCTGTGTGTGAGATGCAAATCCCTTATTAGAGAAGGAATCTTCTGAAAGTCTAGGTTTCTTTGTTGCAAGAGAAGGCACAGCCAGTATTCTTGGAGGATGATCCATCGGACAACAGCCACTATAGAAAATCAAAATCATCACTTGCTTATCAGTATATGTGCCATTGCTTATCACATGGAGGTGAGAGGGAAAATGATTCTTATTGATTAACTTTCATTAGCAGTAAAAAAAAGCAAATTGTAACAGCAAATATGCAAAATGTGTAAAAATATTTATGGTGTAATTTTGAGTGATTTTCACCACTTTAAGAAGAACTTGTGATTTGCATAGCATCCTGTACTAGTAAAAAGTTATTCTTGTTTATTCCTAGAGCAAGTCAGCTGAGGTCTATTTCAATAGCCTCTGCTACTATAATATATTTAAAATAATTCTCTTATTTTTCTTAGAAATGATGCAAATTACAACTGCAAGTTTGATTAAGACTTCTCAGTTTTTTTTATGAATTATTCCTTTACACTACTCACTAGCATTGATTGCATTTCTATTGATTTTTCAGACATTCATTTAAACCAAACTAGAAGGGATTAAAAAATGTTTAGACACAATTGTTTATCTGAAGTATATCATGATGTTGGAGGAAGAAAAAAAGGTATGGACATATAATTATAAAACCAAATAGAATCAGAAACTGTAGAAAATTGACATGTGATTTACCCAGGGGAAGGATATCATTTTGGAGAACAAACAAAAAAAAAAGCAAAGTTACAAAATAGACATGGCTTTATCTTACATCCCTCTCTTATTTTTTTTCTCATCTTGGAAGGGCTCATACAGATGACTTTAAAACACTTTGGAGAGCAACTAAAAACAATGCCATGTTCATAATTTTCATTATTGTACTTCTTATGCTCACCATTATTCATGAATCCTCTATCTTGATCCTTACATTCTTACTCAAGACTATAAATTGTATCCTGAACCAAATTTTGTGTGATGTACTTTTCTGGATGTTTAATATAGTCGATGAACAACAGCAACGTCCTTTACTATTGTTATATATTGATGGATATGACAACAAATATGGAGATTATTAAGATTTCTGCATTAGTGAAGTTCTATCTAGTAAAGGAAACAGACCCATGATCAGGTAAGTATAATATACCACAATAAAATCACTAAATACTTAGGGAGCAAAAGATGAACTGTTTGGAAATAATACACATTCCTAAAAACTATGTTTTAAATCGACTAGTCAAAAAGTGAAATATCTAGCCGGGCGTGGTGGCGCACGCCTTTAATCCCAGCACTTGGGAGGCTGAGGTAGGCGGAGCGTTGTGAGTTCGAGGCCTGCTTGGGCTACAGCGCGAGCACAAGGCCGGCCTGAGCTACGTAGTGCGACCCTGCCTCAAAAAACCAGGGCCGGGGGTTTGGCTCAGTGCCTTAAGCGCCTGCCCTGGCAGGCGCGAGGTTGTGAGTTCAATCCCCGGTGCCGCAAAAAAAAAAAAAAAAAAAAAAAGTGAAATATCTGCTGGGCGTGGTGGCGCATGCCTTTAATCCCAGCACTCGGGAGGCTGAGGTAGGAGGAGTGTTGTGAGTTCGAGGCCAGCTTGGGCTACAACGCGAGCGCAAGGCCGGTCTGAGCTACATAGTGCGACCCTGCCTCAAAAAACCAGGGCCGGGAGTTTGGCTCAGCGGCTTAAGCGCCTGCTCTGGCAGGTGCGAGGTTGTGAGTTCGATCCCCGGTGCTGCAAAAAAAAAAAAAAAAAAAAAAAAAAAAAAAAAAAAAAAAAAAAAAAAAAAAAAAAAAAAAAAAAAAAAAAAAAAAAAAAAAAAAAAAAAAAAAAAAAAAAAGTGAAATATCTACTATGAGATGCTACTCTTTTTACCTTCAGAATCAATACAAAAGATTGAAGTCCAAAACTGAAGAAGAAGAAGAAACCCAGAAAAACCATAGTAAGCAATATTGAAAGAAAGTGTCAAACAGGATGACCAGATTACTTTTGTACAGTATAATTTGTGAGATGGCATTGTTAAAATCAAGGCATAGTCCAAACACTACCTTAATAAAAATGAGGACAAATTATGAACAAGGCTATTGAGACAGATTTTCAAGGGACAGATTTTCATTCATATTGTTTTAGGCTGATGTGGCATTCCACTGCCTGGTGAAATAAGTTAGCAAATGTTGCAAAATGAGTCCTCAGGGTAAAAGCCAGTTAATGAGTCAGTATTCAGTAAACCTAAATCTAATAAAGCATCGAGAGTTTTCTATTCCTGTTAAAACAGGGTAACAACTCTTGAACTAACCTTCAGGCCACAAACAACTATATGACTGGAAGTTAAGTATAGGCATGTGGTGACAAGAGAAAGAACAAAGGTGAAGTCTTAGAAAGAAGAAAAATCACAAAATGTGACGTCTATCTTTTGTTATATTGATCTTAAGTATTTCATTTTTTTGGATGCTATTGTGAAAGGTGTGATTTCCATAATTTCTGTCTCAGTGAGATTGCTGTTTGTGTACAAGAATGCTATTGATTTTTGAGTGTTGACTTTGTATCCAGCTATGCTGTTGAATTTACTTATTAACTCTAGTAGTCTTTTGGTGGAGTTTTCGGGGTCTTCTATGTAGAGTATCATGTCATCTGCAAATAATGACAATTAAACTTCTTCCTTTTCTATCCTTATTCCTTTTATTTCTCTCTTGTCTAATTGCTCTGGCTAATGTTGCAGAAACTATATTAGGTAGGAGTAGTGATAGTGGGTGTCCTTGTTTTATTTCTGATTTTAGAGTGAAAGCTTTCAGTTTTTGCCTATTTAGTATGATGCTGACTGTTGGTTGGTTGTAGATGACTTCTATCAGATTGAGGTAGAGACCATCTATTCTGATTTTCTGTAGGTTTTATTTTTATTTAAGAGAAAGACACATATAACAGACAAAAAGCAAAAGAGACAAACAAATGACTAGAGTAAATACGCAGCAGTAACATTATAGGTTTATAAAACAGGATAGAAATTTGACAATGGTTGCAATATTGCATATCGTTATCTTCAAAATGGTTGTTTACATTAATAGATGTAGACATGAAAAATTGATCTAATCATATGAGCATTAATTGTTCTTTATCAATAACGAATACATTCAGCAGTGTGTTCCCTTTAGTTATCTTATATATACATATATACAGATTTATATCTTTTCCTTTTTCCTTCCCTCTTTCCCCCTTTTCCCTTCTCAATTACTTTTGCTCTTTGAGCTGTTTTTTACCCTTACCTAGTATTTATTATAGATTTTGGATCATATATTCTTTTTCCATTTCTTACACTGGGGAGACAATATGGTATTTACACATGTAGGCTTGATTTATCTCACTTATGAGTATGGTCTCAAGTCGTGACCATTTACTTATAAAAGTCTCAATGCACTCTTTCTTAATAGCTGAGTAGTACTGCATTGTGTAAAAATACCACATCTTTTTTATCCAGTCTTTGATTGATGGTACTTGGGTTGTTTCCAAGATCCAGCTATTACAAATTGGGTTGCTATAAACATGGGTGCACAGATATCACTGTGGTATGATGTTTTCAGTTCTTCTGGGAAAATGCCCAGAAGAGGGATAGCTGGGTTGAATGGGATCTCTAATCCTAGCTTCTTGAGGAGTCTCCACACTGACTTCCACAGTGGTTGCACCAGTCTACACTCCCACCAACAGTGGAGAAGAGTTCCTTTTTCCCCACAGCCCCTCCAGCATTTGTTATTGGTTGATTTTTTAATCTTGGCCATTCTTTCTGGAGTGAGATGGAATTTCAGTGTTGTTTTAATTTGCATTTCCTGAATGACCATTGATGTTGAACACTAAACTTACTAGAAGACAGAGTAGGTAAAAATCTCGATGACATAGGAGTAGGCAGAGAGTTCATGAACAAAAATCAAAGTGCATGGGAAACATTTTCCAGAATCAACAACTGGGATCTCATCTTACTAAAAAGTTTTTGCATGTCAAAGGAAATCTCCAACAGAGTGAAAAGAAAACGCACGAATTGGAAAAATGTCTTAGTCAATTGTCCATCAGACAAAGAACTTCTATCTAAAATGTAAAAAGAATTAAAAGAAATCAGGCCCCTAAAATTCAAGGACCCAATCCAAAAACGGGCATCTGAGAGGAATATACACTTCTCAGAGAAAGAAATACAAATGGCAAGTAGATATATGAAAAAATGTTCTGTAGGGTTTTTATCATGAATGAGTGTTGGACTTTATCAAAAGCCTTTTCTACATCTATTGTGATGATAATGTGATTTTTGTCTTTGGCTCTGTTGATGTGGTGAATTGCACTTATTCATTTGTGTATGTTGAACCATCCCTGCATTCCTGGAATGAATCTCGCTTGGCTATTGTGCATAATCTTCTTGATGATTTGCTGCATTCTGTTTGCTAGTATTTTATTGAGAATTTTTGTATCTATGTTCGTTAGGGAGATTGGCTTGTAGCTCTTCTTTTTGTTGGGTTTTTCTCTGGTTTAGTTATCAGAGTAATACTTGCCTTTGAAAACTCTGAAAAAGGAGATTGATAAGGATATCAGAAAATGGAAAGATATACTTTGCTCTTGGATAGAAAGAACCAACATTGTAAAAATGGACCGAATCCCAAAACTGTTACACAGATTTAATGTAATCCCAATCAAAATACCACTAGCATACCTCACTGATCTAGAGAAAACATTCCTAAAATTCATTTGGAAACAGAAGAGAATAGTAAAGGCAGTCCTGGGAAACAAAGGTGAGGCAGGAGGCATCACAATCCCTGATTTGAAATTATATTACAGAACTACTGTGATAAAATCACCATGGTACAGGAAAATGAAACAAAACAGACCTGAGAATCAATGGAACAGATTAGAAGATGCAGACACAACTACAAAGACACTCAGCCACCTTATCTTTGACAAAGGGGCTAAACATGGTCACTGGGAGAAAGATAGCCTCTTTAACAAATGGTGCTGGAAAAATGGATTTTCCACATGCTGAAGACTAAAGCTAGACCCATGTCTATTGCCATGCACTAAACTAAAGTCAAAATGGGTCAAAGATCTAAATATTAAAACAGAAACACTAAATTTACTGGAAGACAAGGTAGGTAGAAATCTTGAAGATACAGGGGTAGATAAAGAGTTCATGAACAAAATGCAAACTGCATGGAAAGTACTGAAAAGAATCAACAACTGGGATATTATCTTATTAAAAAGTTTTTGCACATCAAAAGAAATCACCAACAGAGTGAACAGAAAACCTGCAAACTGGGAAAAAATTTTAGCCAAGTGTCCCTCAGACGAAGGACTTATACCTAGGACATGTAAAGAACTGAAAAACAGGTCCCCCAAATTCTAAGACCCATTCCAAAATCTTAGATGAACATGCACTTCTCAGATGAAGAAGTACAAATGACAAATAAACATATGAAGAAATGTTCAACATCACTAGTCATCATGTTGTCTCCCTAATGTAAATAAAAAAAGAAGAGTAAATAGAAACCAAAATGTACAATAGATTTTGTGAAAATGAAAGGGAAAGAAAGTGCTCAAAAGCAAAGAATAACTGGGATAGGGGAAAGGAGAAAAGAAAGGAGAAATATGTATATATATATATATATATATATATATATATATATATATACATATGTGTGTGTGTGTAAATGTATACAAGATAGATAACTATTCTGGTAATCTCTGTTAGTTCATCAAAAAGAACAGTTTGTGTTTCCATTGTCTGACTGATCATTTTTTATGCCTAAATCTTATAATCTGAACAACTACTTTCAACATAACAAAATGCAATATATTAACTAGTGTCAATTTCCTATTTTTTGGAAATTCTGTATTATTTTATCCTTTTTTGTTTTGTTTTTAAAATAAAAAAATTGAAAAAAATGTGAGGTCTGTAATTATGTTATAGTTTGACACAAGGCGAGTTTTGAGTTCTGGTATATGAAGGAGAGTCTATGCAAAGAGAAACATTTTCAACCTGGTGAAGGTACTAGAGATTAAAACAAAGGAATGTGAGGGGCAGGCCCATCAGACAGAAGGAGGAGGAGAAGGAGGGAGTTCTGGAGATAGGAGATTCAGAAACTTGCTTAGGAGTCATGTAGATGTCAGTCAGTGCTCTTACATCTACATGTGGGATAGAATTCATAAGATCTAGCAGAGAGCAAATCCGGGAGCATTATGAACTGACTAGGGTTTTAAAGGTTGCACAATGTGGAGAAACATTGGTATAATGATATTCATAGTCCAGAGACTTCAAAAGTGTTTCAAACAGCTAAAATTTCTTAAAAATCACAAAAGTGGAATAGGAAAACACTGCCCCTAACATATCCTTTACACCACCCTAACAAAGTCATAAACTAAGCCTGGATAGGCTAAATGTGATTAGTACATGAGCTACTTTCTAGAAACAAAGGTCATTGTTCTTTGAAGAAAGTCAATATTGGATTCTAAATATTAAGCAACCACTGTGCACATAATAATGAATAGCTTTAACAGAAGATACACACGGCAAAAGAGCCAAAAGTGGAGCCAAAAATAGAGTGAAAGAAGCTATACAAACAAACATTAAAAGGTGGGGAAGGCAAAAAGAGCTTTAGCGACTTGTGGAACAAAATCAAAGAGCTTAGCATGTATAATTAAATTTCCAGAAGAAGTAGAAAGAGAAACTTGATAAAAAATACATAATAGCTAAATCTTCACATTCATCAATAGATGAATGAATAAAGCACATGAGGTTTTTGTACACCATGTAGTACCCCTCTGCTGTAAAGAAGATTAAACTTGGGTCATTAGTAGGAAAATCGGTGCACCTTAGGACCACAATGTTAAAAGAAATACATCAGACACAAGCTTAAACATAACATGACTTTTCTTATATGAAAAACCCAAAATATAAATAAAGAGAAAAATAGAAGATAGACAATAGAAATAGGAGAAAGATCTTTTTGCAAATGGGAAGGGGACCAATAGATGAGGGGAGCAGGGGAAGAGAGAAGGTAGGAAATGGAAAAAGAATTCACATGTATT
The DNA here is from genome assembly GCA_004363535.1 of Dasyprocta punctata. Classification (NCBI taxonomy): domain Eukaryota; kingdom Metazoa; phylum Chordata; class Mammalia; order Rodentia; family Dasyproctidae; genus Dasyprocta; species Dasyprocta punctata. The sequence continues at coordinate 72,188 of RJWM01004431.1, read as the reverse complement.
ATGTACGTGTACCAACTCTACACAAGGAGTGCAATCATTAGTACTGCCAATGTATACCAATAAAAAGCAAAAATGGGGAAAAATGTTAAAAACTTAATGCTCAATCTGTTTCACTGAAGAAATCTATTTCACTGAAGCAAATTGTAAAAGCTATCAGAAAAAGTCATATTTTATACAGGAAAAATGATAATAATACTAACAGGTGGTTTCTAATCAGAGCTAAGGCAAGCAAGAAGACGGAAACAAACATAAAGGTCTGGAACAAAACCAAGACTGTTAATCTACATTTGAAGATCCAACAAAATATCTTTTCAATATGAAAGCAAAGTAACTTTTCAATAAGAAATTAAAGTGGAGCAAACCAAAACACAAGAAACGTTAAGGATTCTTTTTGTTAAAATATAATGAAAAAATCTAGCTGAAAGAATGAAAAACAGCTGAAGGGATAATATGTGTAGATAAGCAAAAAAAAAGTTGTTTCTTACAGAGAAGACTCTTTTTGGTGACACTGGAGATTGAGTGGACCTCCCAGCTCTATTTTGATTTTGTAAAATTTTGAAGTAGGGGCTTGTGAAGTCACCAAGTTTCCCACACTGGGCTTGCATTTGTGATGCTTCTGCCTCATCCTTCCAGAGTCCTGGGATACAGATTTGTGCCATCATACTGAGCAAGAGTTGATATTTTTGAAGACAGATAGCAATGAGTGAAATATGTGTATTACGATCTCTGCACATACTAACTAAATAATAATTCTAAGATGTATGACAAAAAGTTATTATAGGAGATAAATAGAAAACTGAAGATTGCTCAGTTCATTACAAAAAAGGTAGGAAAAGTGGGATTAAAATAAAGAGAACAGACAGGGCAGGACAAATAGAAAGCAAAGTAAAATAACTAATAGAAATATTGTAGACAAATAGAAAATAAAAACATAATGTATTTAATACAAAATTTTAAACAATTCCATTAAGTGTAAATTGACCAAATACAACATTTAATAGGCAAAAAATATTTGATTAAGAAAAACAAGGGCCAAGTATATTCTGTATGCAGGAATACTTCAAAAATAAACACAAGCAGATCAAAAGTAAAAGGATGAAGAGAAGCAAATCATACAGTTATCAATCTTGAGAAATTCGATGTAGTTATATAAATATCTGATAAATGAGACTTCCCCAAATAAAGTATTATCAAAAATAGTGAGACAATTTTCATAATATTAAAAATGACAAATTTTTAAGAAAACATATCTTAAGTGTACATTCACTTCATAAGGAATCTCTCAAATATGTGAAGCAAAAATTTACTTAAATAAAGGGAGAATTAAACTAGTGTGCAATCATTGTTGGAAACATTAATATCAGCTTTTCAGTAATAGTTGAACCAAATAGACAGAAGTCAATAAGATATAGGAGATTTAAATAACCCTACAAGTTAGCCTGACCTAATTAACTGTCATAAAACATTATGCCTAACAATAGAATATATATTCTTTTCAAGTTAGATCACATATTAGTTTATAGTGATTTTAGATATATTTAAAAATTTCAAAATGATCGATTATGTTGCCTTACCATAAAATTATTAAATTTGAAGCTAACATTATTATTTTAAGAAAATCAACACGTTAGGAATTAAATGAATCATTTATGTGCGCTCAAATGCCTATGTTAAAGAGGAAATTTCAATGGAAATTAAAAATGATTCAGCATTAAAAAAATAAAAACATTGTGTGTTAATGTTTGTGGAATTCTGCTAAAGCTTTTTTTGATTAAATTTAAATTATTATGTATTAAAAGCATTTTCTGTTGAAATTTAAATTATTATGTATTAAAAAAGAAAAATGCTATAGTACTTAACCATGAGAAGATAAAACATAACACTGAATTCAAGTAAATAAAAGAGGATAATAACATAAAAAACACAAACAATACAAACCCATCAACCAACCATAAATAGGTTATAAATGTATTAATAAAAGTAATCGAGGTAAAGAGAACAAAATCACCAGTATCAGAAATAAAAGAAAGGACATTTCTATAGGCATAATAAAGCTAATAAAATGTTTTATGCCACTTGATTTGAATTAATTTTACAACTTTATAAAATGGGCAAATTCTTTGAGGCAAAACTTAGCCAATCCAAGAAGAAAGAAAGAGTGAAACTAACCCTGGATACACTAAGGAAACTTAATTTTAATTACTTTTTTCAGTCTGTCACAAATAGCTTGATGAATATTATCAAATATTTTAAAAATATATGGTATCATTTTTATATATATTTTTCAGAAAATAGATGATATGGAACACTTTCTAATTTAGTTTTGAAACTATCATGTCTTTGATAATGAACCAGAGGACATTATAAGAAAAGAAAAATACCTCTCATGAACCTAGACACAAACACTTTTACAAAAATATTAGTGATTAATAGTTAGTAGTACATTTTTTCGGAGTCTGTGTACATGATGACTATGTGAGGTCTAGTCAGAGAATTCAAGATTGGTGAAAATATAAATTAATATAGTTCAATAAATGAAATGGTTAAAGAGAAAAAACAGGTAATTTTGATTATTTCAAAAACCCAGTTTTAGAAATTTCATGTCCGATATGGAAAAATTCATAGCAAACTACAATAAATGGTATATCTTCAACTTAATAAAATGCATCTGCTAAAAACCTGTAGCTCACATCACAATTATGAAATATTCAACACTTTTCTCTAGGATCTAGTCTGCCTATATGTAGGCATGGATGCCCATTGATAGCGCTTAGGTTTAATATTTCACCAATGGTTCTGGACAGTACAATAATTTAAGAAAAATAAATGGTGTAGGAATTGTAAAGGAAGAAGTAAAGCCATCTTTATTTGTAGATAAAACAACTGTGTACAGAGAAAATCCTAAGTTCTCTGCAAAATAAAAATCTTTGCTAAACTAAAAAGTGAATTTATCTATACCACAGGATATAAGCCAGTATAGAAAAAGCAATTGGACGCCTGTCCACTGGCAATAAAACATTTGAAAATAAAAACAAAAGTGCTGTTTGCAACATCATCCAAAATGTAATATATAGGGTTGAATTTAGTCACAGCTATGCAAAGACTTTCTGGTACGCTGTGCTGAGAGAAACTGGAACATTACTGAATGAAATGCAAAACCTAAATAAATGGGAACATATACTATGCTCTGGAATTACATTTTTTTCCTCTTCAAATAGATCTAAAACTCCAAAGCAATTCTAATAAAAGTCTCAGTAGCCTTATCTTTTTAATAGAGGCAAACTTGCTGATCATAGAATGTTTATAGAAATGCAAAGGACCTAAACAGTCAGGACAATCAGGAGAAAGGGAAAAGTTGGAGAATTCTAAATACATAACATTTAATATTATATAATATTAAATATTGTATAATATAGATATACAGCAATCAAAGCAGTAGGGTATTGACATGAAGATAAAAAGAGAGACCAATCAAATGGATTTGAGATTCCAAAAACAAAGTGAATAAAAAGTCAGCTGATTTTTTTTTCAGAAGCACCAAATCAATCAATGGGAAGAAGAAACATTTCAACAAATTTTGTACAATAACATGGGAAGTAAAAGCAAGATTCCACCTCTAATTCTCATCATAAACCCAAGTTAATTTCAGGAAAATCAAGAATAGCTGAAACAACAGACATTATGGATGGCATTACAGTAGCGTATCTTTTTGTTCTTCAGGTGGGCAAAGATTTCTTAGAGCACAGTAGGTGTTAATCATTAAAGGAAAGACATGAATTGATTATATTTTATTAAAATTGAAATTGTTTGGTTCAACAATACACCTGCATTGTAAAGTTATTTGTTTCCTCAGTGGCTTCCTGAGGACCAGCAGCTGTCCAACTTCTTTTGAACTTTTACCGAATCATTGCCCATCTCTGGATATTTGTCCCCAGCATGTGTGTCCATGATGACTCAGTGACAAAATTACCCCCAAGAAAATTTCACATATGCTACAACTACTCTCTCCATGACCCCAGTAGTGAATTTGCCAACAGGTCCTTGCTCTAGGCCCTCTGCTTGGCACAATCACATGTCTGGCTTTTGGGTAATTTCGCCTGGTCCTCTGAATGTGTACTTCCTTCTCTAAGACATATGAGTGGGATAAATCCTCTGATCTCACATGCCTCACCAAATTTGGTGTCCACAGCTACACTGTAATGATCCCTGAAGACCTCACAAAGGGAACTTACTCCTCCATTTACAATACATCCTTGTTGAGAAAATGAATAGACAAATAACGGACTGAAAATATATAATTATAATACATATATTTGATAAAAACATATATAGAACAAATAACTTCTCAACACAAAACAAACATCACAATTTTAAAATATGAGCATAAGACTTATCTAGTTGCTTCCCAAAAAGTGATATACAAAAGGACGGTATGCACTTGAAACTGTTCTCCATCATTAATCATCAGAGAATGCAAATTTAAAAACTGGGCTGTCTCTACACACCGAAGGGAACAGGTACAGTGAAATACACAACAGCACCAAATGCTGGTGAGGAGGTGGATTAGTGCTGGTGTTTGGTCATCATTGGTGCAAGTATCAAATGGCACTACCACTTTGGAAAAAGAGCTGGGAAATTCTTAAAACATTGGATACGCTCCATAGATCCAGAATTTTCACTTCAATACATTTACGCTAGAAAAATGAGAACATATGTCTTCATAAAGGGTTGAATATAAATTTTCACAGTATTTTTATTATTGAAAACACAGATCTGAAATATGCCAATAACCATCGACAGAAGGATAGAGTGTAGATAAAGCATATTAGAGTGATACAATTTTGAATCCTACTGTCTGACACTAACAGACAAAGAACTATTGATGTAGGCAATAATTTGATGGAACCTTAAAAATATGATCTTCAGTGCAAAAGTCAAACAAAAATGAATATCTAGTGAGTATTTCCACTACAAGAAGTTCCAGAAGAGGTGAAGATATTCTACAATGAAAGAAAGAACATTAGTTCCATGTGAAGGAGTAATTGCCTGGGGAGGAACACAAGGGAATATTTGAGGTGGTGAACATGTTCCATATATTGATGGGATGTGTTGCATGAGTGTTTATAATTATCAAAATACACAGAACTTTATAGTTAAATGGTATACATTTTATTGTACATAAACTCTATCTCCATTTCTTACAGGACTACACATGTGATCAACAGTAAAAGCTGAAATTTGCTTCTGTCTCACCTAGGACCAGTCAGGTAACTTCTTTTTTTCCCCATTATTGCTGAGATGCACATTAAATGATAAAATATCAGATTTTGACACTACTGAAATTGGTCTCACCACTGGAAAAATACCTTGGAAGACAGAAGAATTCATTTAAAAGTTAAGAAGAAATGAGCGGAATTCAGAAAATTGTTGAATTTACCTACTGCCTTTTATCCCTAACACATTCCACATGTAAGCAGAACATAATGTGTAGAGATATTAAGAACTTAAGGTACACTTGGAAAATTGACATTCAGGCTTATAGGAAATTAAATAAATACAAGATGAGGAGCTAGATTTCTAATCATGACTTTTAGCTGATAATTTATTTTCAGGCAATAAAAATTTCTTCCTTAGAACTTGTTCTCCCTCTTACTTCGAACATTTAAAAATACAATGGTTTGGTAGACATCAAGGAAAAATCATGCCTAAATAAGATAGGTACTGGGTCTTTGATAAATCCTGGCATTACACATTTGCAAGCATTTCCATTGTGCACACATATCCATCAGGTGGCAATGAAGGCAGGAAACTAAGGGAAGATTATAGCCGCAAGTATCAATATGTTTGTTTTCTTGGTGATTTAAGTGGTGCAGTCAGGATTTGTCTTCGGACAGTTGTAATGGACTGTCTTGTGTGCGTGAGTCCTTGGTGGAAAATTTAATGTCCTGACTCATTCTAATCTTCACCAACAGAGCACTAAGTAGAGAAAACACTAAAAAGACCCCAGTTTCTGTGTTCAAACTTATCCTGATCTGATTTATAAATACAAAGACCACTACAAACTCTGCTTGGAGCTCAAGACTTTTTATGCTTTTTTATGGCTGTACCTCTAGTTGGACTGATCTCTCACATTTTCCCTGCTGGTTAGAGACCTACTCTTCAGTCAAGACTGGGAAAGTAACACAGTCTCTCCTAAGTAAATTACTTCATTGCCTTTAGGCATTTTAAAAATATTTTCTCACATCACTGGCTCTTCTAGAATACTGGAATTGCAAAGCACTGTTAATCTTTGTATCTCTGTAGTGTAGTTCATAATAAATGTTAAATAGGTATTTAACTAAGGATCAATAAATTACATAAAACTTAGGTTTTTGGGAAACTGACACCCCTGTGATTTGACTAGGTGTCAACTTTGGAAAGATACTTTGCTTCAATTATTTGATTATGTTTCAGATTTCTTTTTTTTACCTGAGTTCTTTTTCACAGCAATATTGTCTTTGTTGAGGGGGGGTTAAATATCTTTTTTATTTTAAAAACAAACAAACAAACAAACAAAAAGGATAAAAATGTTACAAAATTTCAAAATGAAATAATGGGAAATTAACACCAGTTAATATATTGCATATTGTTATCTTCAAAGTAATTGTTCATATTACAAGATTTACTCAGCTATAAAGAAGGATAAACTTGAGGCTTTTATAAGTAATACTGCTTTTTCATCTCCAGCCTAATACACTTTCACATCTTTGAGTTTGCTTTCCATTTTTCAATAGGAAGTGAGATATTTTTTCCATTTTCTTGATACAAACTCTTTTGTGTTTTATACTTGGTCACCCTTAATAGACTATACCATTTATCCACCAAGAAATTCACTCTGTCCAGATTACTCATCATTTAATGTTTCCTGACAGCTTTCTGGGCGTCAGCAAATCTAAGCACTTTTCAAACTCTATTCCTATCTAGGATGTTCATAACCGAAAAGTGCTGTCTGCCATCATGAATAACTTTTCTTTCTCTTCTAAAAACAAATTGGAGATTAATATACACAATCTCTTTCATACCAGGCTTTCTGATTTGTTTGATGAATTTCTTCCAGTATACTGTACAATATCAAAAATACCCTGGAAATCCCAATAAATTATCTGTACTGAAAATGTCTTTTGAGTGCAATATCTTCTACTTAAGTAACTCTGAGAAGCCATAGCAGACCTTATTTGTTTTCATGGATCCCAACTACTCTAGTTGCCTGCCAGATTATTGCACAGGCAATTCACCTTTTCTTTGTTTACGTTTTCTTGATTGGAGCTCTTATCCAAAAGAAACGCAAAATGAGACACTGCCTGTGGCTGCACATCAAGCATGAAAAGGATGCTATAATTAGATAGCATTTCAACAACCAAAGCTCCAACAATAAGATGGTCTCATCACAGAACACTCAAAATGGAAGAAGTCAGTGCCTTTGCTGCTCATTCACACTTGCGGTGATTGAGGATATAATTTTAAAAATGTTATCCAACAACTTAAGAACCTTGAACAGTAGTGTTACTGCCTGGTTGACAGGGGACATTTGTCACATGACACGTTGGGAGGATTCCTCAACTCCTTGGCTCAGAGTGTCTTAACGTCTGTTCTCTTTGGCACATTATCCATTATCATCGTCATGGCAGTACGTGACAACTGACCCTGACTAGTATGACTATGGTGGTAGTTACCTTTCCATTAATTTCCTCTAATTTATTTCTATTTGATTACTTCTCTTCCTTTAATAGACTGTGGTTCCAATAGACACTAACTTAATAAAAGCATTGTAATATTTGACCAGTGCCCGTGTGTACATTTGTAATTCATGGAGTAACACAATTGGGGGAAAAAACCATGCAAAACAATTACAAACAATAAGAATGTCAAGTCATGATATGAAAAGCAAAACGTGTTGAATTCAAGCCAAAAAACATTAACCTGAAAGGAAAAGATAATTTCAAGTGAGAAATCAAAATCTGAGCTGTGACTATACTGAACTTTATGCACTGTGTAATACAACATTGAATACCAAAAGTGAGATGAAATAGAACATGGTAATTTTAGGTGGAAAGTCAAGGAAACTGTGCATTACAAAATTCTATAATCTTTTCCAGTTTTTGACAAAGAAAAGGAAAACCTGAAGCGCGCAAACAACATAATAAAGTTGACAGGCTATGTATATGTGTTTGCATGTGTAGGTAATTTTGTACATTGCAAATATTTTGTATTTTATTTTCCACAAGAAATTTGCAAGACTTGAACACATTTTTAGGCCACAAGCACTTTTGTTAAGTTAAAAATTATAGAATTAGTTAAAATAAAAACAGTAGTAGCAAACTAGGTGACTTAAATTTTCTCTACTGGTTCTTTAAGTCAAAAAGAGGACTAAAATTACTAAGGACTATCTTTAAAGGGGCTAAAATATTATATATGTAAGTTTCAAAATATATTGTAGGCCCCACTTAGAGACGAGTTTAGAAAATTAAATTAATAAACCATGACCTAGTTGAATATAGAAAGAAGAATAACATGAGGAAAAACAATGTTTTTAAAAATACATTCAACCAAAGTTTATTCAGAGCATTCTATGTACCTGATAAGGCAGAAAATAAAAAAGATAAAAGAGAGAGAAACTGTTGATACAAGGAACAAATCTAAGACTGTAACAGAAACAGTAACAAGAGAAAAATGAACTATTCAGCAACAAAAGAAAGAAAGAAAAAGGAAGAAAGAAGAAAAAAGAGAGAGAAAGGAAGCACAAACACATTAAAGTCAAAATTCGAAAGGTAGATAGAAGAAATGTAAATATCTGCAGCCCTAAAAAATGAAATGTTAAAATAAGTTCTTCAGGAGAAGATAAATGATATAGATCATAAAGTCAGGTCTAAAGAAAAATAGAGCAGTATGGAAGGAGCAAATGAAAATAGTACAACATATTTAATCTTTCTTATTTAAGCTTTTTATTTTATTTTTTTATTTCAATAGGTAACAGTTAATTCACAATAATAATAGAAATAATTCAATTGTTGTTTATAGGTAAGTGAAGTGAATAACAGTAATGATACAAGAATAGGAGGAAAACATTGAGAGTACTTTAAGCAATCTGAGCTACTCATTCAGGGGTATAGTCTCATGTGAACACAGACTTGGGTTAAATGTAAATGTATTTTGAAAATACTATAGTAGGGAAATCACTTTAAAAAACAAAAGGCAAAAATAGAGGACAGAGAAAATCTAGTTAAAAGATAGAAATCAAAAGTTGAGTTTTAGACATATTAACTTTGAGAAATTCCATAAACACACAAGTCTAGTAAATGGGGGCAGTGAGGAGAAATCAGGAAAGAAAATGAAAGGTAGCAGGCAGGGAGGTAGGAGGGATAAAAAGAGAACCACTTTGAGAATGCCTGTAAAAAAAGATTCTCATAAGACAAGATGAAAAACTGCATCTAAAATTACACTAAAAGTTTAAATACATCTAACCAGAATTTAAACAATGGAGGTTTCAGCATAGTAGTTTTTTAGATGATTTAACTCCTTTTCTTTGTTTCTACTCCCTGAAACTTTTTTGCAATTTATTTATGAAATATTGTGAAAATAAATGAAATGAAAATTATTTTTAAACTATTGAGTCCCTTATTCTTATCCAGAGTACATGTTCTGTATTTCTACTCTTCTGTAAGCATTTGCACCTAGGTAAATACTTTAGGAGAGTCACTGGCTGTAGGGAAATGTCTTGGTAAAATGTCTTAGAGCAACTCTGCCCAGTAGAAATACGATGGGAGCTTCATGTACAATTTTACATTTTCTAGTAGTGCACTGAAAAAAGTAAACAGCAACAGGTGAGAATAGTTTAATAACGCTAAATTTAATCCAGTACATACATAGTTATGATTTCTACATGAGACAATGACCAAAATAAATATATTAATAAGATATTTTACATTTTTTTCCAAAGTCTTTGAAATCCAGTGGGCATTTCACAGTGATATCACATCTCAGTTCTTACTCAGTGGTTGCAAGTGGCCAGAGGCCACCATACTGGGTAGTGTCAGTCTGGATCCTCACTATTCTAAATAGGGTCCATCAAGCGGCATCCCTGGATCACTCAACACCTTACAAGAAATGCAAGACTTTCGCTTTCTCTTGGCGCTAGTGAATCACCATCCGTTTCTAAGAAGTGGTCAAATGATGCCAGCATTGCTGGTCTACTGACTTCCCTTTGAGTAGTGTGATTATACAAAAGGTCCTTCATGGTACAGCTTACAACGGTTTGGCTCACAAAGATGAAACCATACTTTAATTTCTCCCTTGTGACCTTTCTCCAGCCAGCAAGTATAGTACTGTATTTTCTAGTAATGCTGGACAGTGGTAGCAAGGCTCAGCTCTCAATCAGTGATATGCTGATGAGGATGAATAACTGATACTGCTCTGTGTTGCTAAGCTACGACACTGAGTGGGCTAGGTATACTAACCAAATGCATGTTCTGCTTATTTTATTTTCAGTTTACCATGGATTTATTGGGATATAACTTCCTTATAAGGACTTGCCATGTCCAACTCAACTTTCTTCTAGAAATCCTGCAGCAGATTCCTAACCTATTTTCTACCAGTAACCTCACTGTTCTGTATCTCTCTCTGTCTCTGTGTCTGTCTCACTCTCTCTCTCCAACTTCACTATGTCTCCAGACAGCCCTTATTATGAACTGGTCACTCTTTACTACGGCTCTATACATCCTAGCATTACTTACTTTGCAGAAGATCAAAAGAGGAGCACCCCAGCTAGTTAATGGTAGAGCTAGAGTTCAAAACAAGTTAGTCTGTTTTAAGAATCATATGTTTTAAACAATAATTACTTGTTTCTATATCTATCCTTTTCTACATGGCATACATCCAGTCGTTCAAGAATACATAACTATCTTTGCCATTTATCACCCATATATAACAGCATAAACTTTTTTGAAAAGAGGGCATGAAAGCCATTATTTCTGCTCCCTTAGGACTTCCAGGAGCAAATATCCTGGTGTATAATGTAAGTTTCTGTCACCGTGACCCTGTGTTATGGGTATTGGTAGGCATACTGTTGTTGCATGGCAGGCTATGATCAAAACACTGCCCAAAGTGTCAGCTTTGTGTCTGTTATTAATACCAAGCAGATCTTTATGAAAGTTTGTAATAGTTGCACTCAACTTTTTAAAAAGTGAGTCTTCCTAAATTTTAATAAAAATCATTTTTACCTAACTGATTATGCAGCAGATCTGAGTTCTACAGGTAGAAGGCAGACAGAGAAGTTAATGGTCAACCAGTAAGCAGAAATTTAAAGGGATAAAATAAGATACTGGGGGAACTATGAATTCAAACCACCACCTTCCTGTTGCACAGTGATAATTCACTGCCATCCATCGGTGAGCCTCCCTTTGTATTCTTTTGCCTTCTGCTCTAACCTAAATGGTCTAATTCTGTTTACAAACTTCAGTGGACATCTCTGTCCATGGAAAGTGTCCTATTTTTCTTCCCTTCGAGCTTTCTGCTCTGGTCCTTTCTCGGCTGCACTGAGGTAGCTATGACGTTTTTGGAGACAGCGTCCCAGTGGGGCAGCCCTTTGTGCCTTTTGCTAGATGCTCAAGTTAGCTGTCAACATCCAGCTGCTCTTCCTAGGAGGTGCTCCACATCAACAACTAGCTGCCTCCTAAACGTCTCTGTTCTCTGCCCCAAGGAATACAGACTCCCCTAAAACAGGAAGAAGACTCCTTTCCTTTTTAAGAGGGTACAGAGATCACTGTGGTGTACAGATACTCTTGCCAGGAAAAGCTAAGTGCTCCTGGACATATTACTCACATTACTCAACCTCTGAGATTTTCTTTTGTTTTCTTTTTCTAATGGTACAAATTTACATAACCACTCAGAACCTCAGATTCCATTAATAATAATGCGACAGTTTTACTCACATCCCCCTCCTCCAGTTTCCTGACATCATTAACTGCAAAGGAGATGAAAATATACTGCAGAGAACCTGATAATAACACATTAGCAGTCGCCTGCAGTTCTTTTCCTATCTACCTACAGTTTTGCCACCTCAAGTAGATATTACTGGGCCTTCCAGTGGCCAACCAAGAACATGCTCACTTCCACTTCTTGCAAAATGTATTTATCCTTCACATGTACTTCATGCTAAATAAAACGTGTGTGTAAAGTTCTACTTTAGTTACTTACCCATAACTCTATCATGAACATCATCAGGACAGGATGTAGATTTGATTTCTTATCCTTCTGGGGCATCTAAGACATGGCCATGAAAAAAATCTGTACTTAATACAAGCCTGCTACTGCCAACAATTACCCCCAAAGTCACTGGTCAATTATCTAAGACCTCCACTACTCAAAGTCAGTTCTCTCATTCTATGTCAGGAACTCGAACCACAGAGGAGTGAAACATCCACATTTCATGAGTGTTGACATTTTTCATATTACTTAAGCTCTGCTTTTTAAAGATTCATAAATATTTCAGATACAGCTGTAAATTTTCCAGTTCTCTTTATGCTTCATCCAGAGCAGTCACTATTCTGTTGTGTCCATAGTTTCATTTTCACTTTGTATAGAAATAGAGCTAAAATATCTCTCTTAGGCTGGGGATATATCTCAATGACACAGAGCCTGGCAAGCACAAGGTCGTGAGTTCAATGCCTGGCATTAAAAAAAAAGATCTCTTTTAGCAGCCATGGTGGTACACAGCTGTAATGCCATCCCAGCACCCTAAGAGGCTAAAACAGGAGGAGCTCAACCTCAGCAACTTAGTGAGACCTTATCTCAATTTTTTTTTAAAAAAAGAGGGAGGGGGCTGGGGATGCTCAGTGCAAAGGTCTTGGGTTCAATCTCCAATAAGCACACACACATGCGCGCACGCACACACAAACACACACACAGGCTCACGCACTTTTTAAAGGGTAATGGAAGTTAAGTAAAATTTCAAAATATCTGCAATGCGCTGACAAAGCACTAAACAGACAATAATTGGTTCTGTCATCCTTACTACCACCATCACTGTCATCTTTGTCATTATTGACATTATTATTTTTCTCAGCACATTTGCTGCCTGCAGTTGGCGTTTGCTCTTTAGGGGGGTTTGCCTCACTCACTCTCTCTCTTCTGTACACCTATAGTTAAGCCCTATTCAACAAAACTTGAAAACTGAATAAATCCCATGAACAATGGATGGACAGGCTTCCATTCTCTCATTTCAGCCAAGTCTCAAAACAGATTAGGCATCAATCTTCTTCTTCTGTTTTTTTTTTTTTGTTTTTTTTTTTAACCAGGGATCGAACTCATGACCTCGCACTTGCCAGGCTGGCACTTACACGGCTGAGCTAAATCCCCAGCTCCTAGGCATCAATCTTAACCAGTTCCTTCAAACAGGAACAGGAGCAAGATATTTAGCTAATATTCAGAAAATTCCAGAGCAATGATGATCTCCTTTTTCTTTCAAATGACCCCAATTTGATCTCCTGTTTGTTAGCATCAATTATTCTTCTCCAATACCTCACTCCAGAGGAGAACCAGGCATAATTAAGGTTCTGGGAGTTCAGAAGCTGAATTAAAAGTCAGTGGGCAAATGTGCACCCAATCATCCAGCATCCTTGACATCCCCTGAAGATCAAAGCAGACCTTTAGATTACCATAACCCAACTTGCTGGCTCCTATTCAATTATAAAGATCTACAAATTTTTTAAAAATCAAACATGCCATTTAAAACCATTTGCAATAAAATTTGATTTTGTTTACTTGATGCTAAATACTGATAGTCAAGGAAGTGGCAGGCAATCTTTCCCATTTTCCCCCATACACTAATTAAACATTTTAGTGCAGATATCTGCATAATTAAAGAATTAGGAAACAATGACAAGTGCCCGGGATAATTTGTAATATCAGTGCACTGATGCATTTGGTCCCGATACTAGAAGTTGATTGGCAGGGCTTTATTAAGTTTTGGCAGCACTTAGGTAGACTGGGAGCTCCTTTATGAGGCTTTTGCACATTAATACAGGCTCCTGTTCTCGTTAATACTGATGAGTGAAGGCAGTTAATTGAATTATGTATGAAGCACTGCTGATTAAATAATATTTCACTCCCTGCTATAGAATTAGCTCTGCTGGATTAACATCCGCAGTTGTCTCTGACACTGAATGTCATAAGGACCTCTTCTCAAGCATACACTTTGATTCCTTCCCATCTGTTCAACTAATACAGCATCTCAGGTATCCCTGGAACCAACTATCCTTCAGCTCTGACATGAGGTCACTTTGGAGAACTGATAGAGTTATGTATTAGCATCTGTGTAACCCTGAGCAAAAATCCTCCTCAGTGCCTCCAGTATCCTAAGGTTATTGTTGTTTGAATACACCATGGAATGTGAAAAAATTCTAATAATTTATAATTGTATTCTGCTTAGGGCAGTAAAAATCATTCAGGGTCATCCAAATCAGCCTTGAAAAGTGTTACTTTGAGCTACAAATGTGTTTCCTTCTACATTTTCTGTATCTTCTTTTCATGTGACCACAGTATCCTGCTATTGAGAAAACAGGAGACCCTCTCAAGGGACGAGGCATTTAAATTTCTACTTTTTTTTGCCCTCCCTCCTTTCTCCTCTTGCTCTCTTTTTCTTTCTACTGCCCTTTGTCTCTTATTGAGAAATTACTGAATGCAGATGCTGTAAGGGGGATTCATTCAGATAAGCAGTACAGTGGGTGTGCAGATGCTTAATATCGTGTGGTAAGTAGATAATACATCACTGCATGGGCAAAGGAGGAAGTGATGAACCCAAATACTAGGAATTGGGAAGGCTTTAAAATGGAAAGTAACAGATGGGGTGAATTTTGAATGATGAGTAGACATTTTTCAAGTTCAGACTCTATCAGGAGGAAAAAATAAAGAGAACAGAGTAGATTACATTACCTGGAGACCAGTCATCCATTGAAGTGTGAGTCTGGGATTAGAGTAATAAATAAGCCAGGAGTTTTGTTTCCTGTTGTTATTTAAACACAAAATTTGTTGAATTCTTTCCTTGGTTTTCCAAAGACGATAACATATTACTATGCCATGTGGTATCATGGAAGAAACAGACCTCTGGAAAGAGGCCTAATTTGTGTGCGATCTTATTCATATTCTTTTCCTAGGCTTTCATTTCTTTATTTCTTGTGTGATGAGTTTGAGTGAGATGTGTAGTATTGAAGGTTTTCAGAAGTCCTGAGCAATGGGTGGAGAATGAGGTTGGCCTGTCTCTAGGGAGGCAGCCTAAATGCCACCTTGATGAATTCACTATGGTTTAGCATCTGGTGTCTAACAGTTCAGGAACTTCATCCTACCATTTCCACAGAGATCTAGACTGGAGTACCTAATTTATATGGATTAAACTTGCAAGTGATTAAGGCATATTAATCAATCCCTGACTTGTAATAAATTTTCTTATCAGCCTGCCTTGAAATTTGCTTCTTACATAAAACTATAGGGAACATTGTATTTTAATCAAAGTTTCTTTACCCATGGACTCAAAACAAAGGGAACCAAATGGTTTAAATGTTTTATGACAATAGGTATTGAATGTATCCATCTCCAAGGCAGAGTTTTAATTATCAAGGGGGATAGTCTTTTAATAGGATGCTCTTTCTTAAAAACAGTATTGAATAGTAACTTCTCAGACTTTCTTTTCTTCTAAACTTTAATTAATCACCATTTTCTCTGCAGATATTTTCTTACCTATAGATTGCTTTCATAAATATATGTTATTTACAACCATCAACCATTAATAATGTCTCCACTAATTTAAGGTGAATTTCTAGAAAGATAGCTATCCCTAAAAGTCAATTCGATAATTTTTTTGTTGTTGTTGTTTTTTGGTGGCACCAGGAATCAAACTCACAACCTCATGCCTGCCAGGCAGGTGCTTAAGCCACTGAGCCAAACTCCTGGCCCTAGTTTTTTGAGACAGGGTCGCACTATGTATTTCAGGCCAGCCTTGTACTCACGTTGTAGCCCAAGTCAGCCTCAAACTCACAATGGTCCTCCTACCTCAGCCTCCCCAGTGCTGAGATTAAAGGCGTGTGCCACCACGCCTGGCTAATTCGATAATTTAACTCGAGAGGTAAATATTATTTCTCTTACAGATAGGGTTTTAGAGATTCATTATTATTACTCATCTATGTCTTACATCTTACATTCTATGATGTATATAATAAATTAGTTTTTCATGCTTTATAAGACATTAGACCTACACAAGATGCCTGAATGGAATTGAATGTGATAACCACTCCTAAATCAACACATAGTCAGTTAATAAGAAAGAGAATAAAGAAAATATAAAGTCAAGATTGTGGTTAAAACAGTTATCATGGAAGTTAAATTATGTAATATATTTTACTTCTCAAATCTCAAGTTGATAAAATGGTTAATATATACAAAACAACCAAGAGACAAAAATAAAACCCAACATCCAACATTTGGATTATTAGAAAAATTAATTAAAATTATTAATTGCTTTTATGTTGTGCTTCACTTATTACAAATATGTAAAAACAATACTCAGGGAACAAAATGCTCAAAACACAGATGTTGAATTTTCAGCTGGGAGTGATGTTGCTATGCCTCAGTATTGTTTTAAAGTGAACTTATGTAAATAATGATTCAACCAAATAATTGAAATTTGATCAATAGGAGAAGACATTGTTCAACCACTGAAAAAAGTAAGAGACCTTAGCAGGGCAAATTAACATTTTTATGAAAGTTCTATTAAATTCTTACTATATTCAATGCTAATACCTAAATAAGGTGAATTGGATCTACCAAACAGAACGTAAGTGGAGAAAAGTGTAGCTGAGCTTAATTCAAAACTTTCTATCCTATCTGAGAAAGTTATGTCCTTTCTGTGCACAGTTTTTCTGTCTACGCAGGCCTGAGGATGAGTCAACTGAGCTGGTTGCATTTCAGAACTCATTTCCTGCGTCATTCTTGCTTTTAAGTCTTTCCCTTGGCTGCCTTTTAGCAGTGGAACCAAACTGGGTCAGCTATTGTATCCCCTCGCCTATTACATTTCTTCTTCCTTTAGAAGCTGTCACTTTTCTTCTCCTTGAAATAAATTCACCTAAAGAGTCAAAGCCATTTCTCTCAATCAATTTCTCATCATTCTCTCTGGAGCCTTCAGAACTCTGCATTACACTGTCAAAAGCGTGTCATCCGTGCATTCAGTAAAACACAACTATTGAAAGCCTAATAATAATAATAGTGGTTACTATTTACCGAACTCCTCAAAGGTGACTTGCCAGCTGGGCTGGGGATTCAGTAATAATTGAAGCATTTTTTGCCCTTGAGAAGCTCACAGTCGAAGCAAGTATATAAGCAAGTGTTCCCATTACAGGAAGAGCTGTGTGTTGCGAGAGGACAGATGAAGAAGAAGCTCGTGCCATTGCAAATGAGGTAACTCTCCCATGTCTGCAACTCTTGGTGTTGTCATCCGCCCTGTACCCAACACTTTGAAGTACCTAACCCTTCTCTCCTTTCACCTTTTCACATCAGGTCATGATCTTTCCTTCAAAAATATCTCTACCACCTCTTCTCACTATCAATGAACTAGATTCTCAATGTCTTTTACCTGGGCAACCAAAATAAACTTGGCTAGTATGCTCTTTCCTTCCCTAATTGTTATTGTTATTTTTTTATTCCCTTCCCCCTTTTAAAAAAGCATACTGGGACTCAAACCTCCAGAACAATGAGTTATACTTCAGCATTATAAAAGCACTTTTTATTTTGAGACATGGTCAAGCTAAGTTGCCCACATGTTTTCAAATTTGCAATACTCCTGCTTCAGCCTCTTGAGTAGCTGGGATTGCTGTCATGCACCACTGTGCCTGATTTATCATCATCATCAACTTTATTGTCATCATCATTATTATTTTCAAACGGTGTTTTTATGATTTAGATCTACTATATCCACTTCCCCTGTTTTCATGGAAGGTGACTGCATCATGGTGGTTCTATCCTCATCAGTGGATTTATCCAGTTCAGTAGCTGAATGTACTGTTAGGGAGTGGGACCTAGTGGGAGGTGGGTCACTGGGCTGTGACCTGGAAGGGTGCACTCATGTCTCCTGCTCCTCCCTTTGTTCTCTGCTTCCTGGCTGCCATATGTTGTGCATCTTTCCTTTGCCATGCTGCTGTGCCATCCTGTTTTCTCCTTGGAGCCAGTTGACCATACACTGGAATTATGAGCCCAAGTAAACCTCTCCTCCTTTAAGTTGCAGAGGTCTGATATTCTGCCCCAGTGAAAAGAAAAATGTCTAAGATCAGTATTAGCTCAAAAACTGCCTTTGGTTTAGAAATACAAGGTCACCAAACTTTTCTTCTTTCTCCTAATGTGCCATGTTCTTTCAGCTGTCTGCAGTGCACAGAATGGAGTTTTCTTGCTTGGTTTCCTCCCAACTGCATCTCACTCATGAGAATTCTTGCTTAGTTGATCAGAGGTCATGCCCATTTGACCTTTTAAATATCCAAGTTGCAAAGGGTTTCCAGATGGTCACTCACCCCACAAATGAAGACCATGCCAAATGAGGGCAAAATTTGACTTTTAGCTAATAGTTGATGGCCACACTCAAGCCAGGGAGAAAACAATTGCATGGGCTATGAATGTCAACAAAATTTCTACTCTAAGTTATTTTCTGCAGATCTAATCAGATTAATGTATTTCGCAAAATACCTAACTTTTTCAAAGCCAGCAGGGACAGTTCAGGGTTTCAGAGTTTCTAAATGACAGAACCTGGGTTATATTTTAAAATTTCCAGCTTAAAATCTTCCTGTGGGGCTTATCCCTGTTTGTTCTCCAAGTGGGTTTACAATTAATTTCCTTAAGGTATTTTCTCCATGTTCAACTCACGTTAATTTCATCTTTTAACAGAGTCTTATGCCCTTTCTTAACAGTGCTTAATCCAGTTTATTATTATAAATTTGTTTGTTTTATGTCCTTTCTTGCCTGTTTATAAGCTTCATAAAATAGTGAACTCTTTTGTTCTTTTTATTCATGCACATGAACAGTAGCCTTGTATAGAATGAGACTCAGTAAGTACATGTTGAGTGAATGCAATTCCATTTATACAATTATAATGTTATAAAAGTACAAAAATAGTAGATGGCATGGTTCTAAGAGTTTCACTCTGTTGGAGAAATAAACTGTTGATGAAAATTTCATATCAGGGTAGCTATATTAGTCAGCTTTCCATTATTGTAACAATACTTAAAATAGTCAACTTAAGAAGAAGGAAGGCCTCTTTGAGCTTACAGACTCAGAGGGTTCTGTCCATGGTCAGCTGTCCCATTGATTTTCTGGGAGGTGGGAGGCAGCACTTTATGGTGGGGAATGCAGTGATGAAACAATCTGTTTACTTCAAAGTGGCCTGGCCGCAGATGAGAAAGAGGAAGAAAGCAAAGTCCCATCATCCCCTCTAAGGGAATATTCCTAAATGTGTGAAACCTCCAATTAGACTTCACCTCTAAAGATCCTACCATCTCCTGATAGCACCACCAGATGAGGTTGAAGCCTTCAACATGTGGGTCTGTTGAGAACAATCTAGATCCAAGTTACCACAGTAATTAAATGGTTTCTAATGGTTTTGTCTATATCAAGGACTCCTGGGAAAGCCTGAGACAAAAACAGTAAAAAGAATTTGAAGTTTTCAGTCATGTTCAACAAGATTTTTCCCAGTTCCCTGGGGCACACAAAATTCATCCTGAGATCAAAGTAAAAGAGAGTCAGGCTGCCCAAGGTTCTTCAGTGAGACATGTTGATTTCTTTTTGTGAGGAAGATTTTTAACGGCAACACAATGTGGGAACAAGTTAATGCTATCTGACTCAACTTGGGAGAAATTCTTATATTTAAAATGGCATGACCAAAAAAAAAAAAAAAAAAAAAAACTCAAACAGCAGAACAATACTTCCACAGATCTGCAAACAAAATTGATACCATTGAGGAAACATCTCATCTCATCCCTATTGAGAAAAGCATTCAGAGTAATAGAGGGAAATTGATGTAAGCTACTATGACAATGTAGTTTCCCATGACAATCACAAGGTTATCTTCCTAGTGAGAACCTCAGGGACAGTAGCAACTGGGAATTATGTCCACCAAATAGCAAAATGGAAAGCAACTTGTTATCTTCAAAGTCTGACAAGGAAAAGACAGGAAGTCCTAGACCCAGCAGAGTGAAGAGAGAGAAAAGAGGTGTTGGGAATCACAGCTGTTCCACCACGTGGCATCTAGGTTAGTGCCTATGTTCATAATGATGGGAATCACCTTTGTTTTATCCATCCATACAGAATTAGCCTGGGTACATAGAGACACTCATTCACTGTGGGCTCAAAAAATCCCTTTTTGCATTATGTAGGTGGCATGAAAGTATTAAAAGTACGGTAGTTGGTGCTCTATGGCTGCCCATGTCGTTTATTGAACCACTTTGGACTGTTTCATCTTGGGGAAGAAGGACTAAAAAGACATGCCATTGAGAAAATTAAGCAACCCAAAAGTAGTGCAATAATTTTGTGCTCAATTTCATGTTCAGACTGCAGGTGCTAAGATATTCAGAGATAAGAGAAGGGACATCAAGAAAAGGATGAGGTACAAGTATTTGCTCTCACGCAATTCTTCATTGAGTGAGACAGCCAAGGATAAATTTTACTTTCCTTTCATTTAATGCCTGCCCCTGGAAATTCCTTATCCCATAAAACACCAACCTCATAAAATTATAGCACTATCCCATCTTCCTCTGATGTATTGCTCTTCCTTGCCATTTTCCTTTTTATCAATTAAAAAATACTCTTCTCAACTCTAAGTATCTCCTTTGCTATGGGCTCCCCCAGGCCTTCTTTCCACATAGAACATCAACTTATTTATATTTATTTGTCCTAATATATATACTTTCAATTGGTTTCTATTATGCAACACACCACAGGGAAAGTGCCCGATATTAAAAATCATACTGTGTGGTTTAATTTCACTGTAATGGCAGGACTCTGGTTTTAATCAACTTATTTTAGCCACAGACTTATTCTCAGTAATCATGCAGTGGTGTCAGGTAGGCTGTAAGCTGAGAGTAATCAAACGAGTCTCTCCACCCTTTATCCCTTGCTTCCATATGGAAGAACACATTTCTTCCACTCCACATAACCTGGAGCTAAAGCTGGGCTCTAAATTGGTCTGGTGAAATTGTAACTGACTCTCCATTATCCCTTCTAGTAATGGAAGTCAATGGAGTGAATAATTTACAATAATAGGTGGTTCTGAATCAATGATACCTGTCCTGAGGAACACAATATATAATTTTCCCCCACAAAAGATTTACTTTTCTTATTAATTATGTTTTCTTGGTCCCTAAGTACACATCAAGAAGAAGAAGCTGGCACTTTTTAGAATGCCAAGCATTGTTTGGGGTACATTATCTTGTACGATCGTCCCATGAGGGGGCCATTATTACATTTACTTGTAGCACACACAGAAGTAAATCCAGGCCCAGCAGAGCACTGCAGGAAAATCTATGTGCTAAGAGTTGGGGAAAGCAGAGTTCAAGTTCTGAATAATCATACATTTACCAAAAGTGCAGCTGCAAGGAGTGTTTAAAATACATAGTGGATTTTTAAATTTAAAAATATCATTACAATTAAAGACACATTGCCATTATTTCCCTTCAGAATATGTCCTATTGCATTGGACACTGTTATCCCTTTATTCTTGTCCATCTCTAAAGCAGTTTTGGAAGTCCTCTTTCATCAGTGTTTTTACCAGGTGTGATTTTTTAAAAAAAAGCATGAGTACTACTTCTGAGTACTATCCAATAAAAAAGCAGACTCATCAAAACAGTGTCATGTGTCTCCACCCATCTTATCCACTAGAACTGATACCATGCAGTTTCTGGCTATTTCTTAAAGTCAAAATAACCATGAAAGATAAATGTTTGGAATCTATTCAGGAGTTTAAGGTAGCTATGGCAGAACAACTAAAGACACTCATGAAAGACGACTTTCAGAACTGCTCCAGATAGTGGTAAGCAAAATGGGATAAACGTGTTTGCTGTGAGAGGGATTACTTTGGAGAGGAGTCATGGTGATGAGTCTTTTGCTGTAATAAATTTTTAAAAAATTTAAGGCTAAGATCAAATGTAAAAATCAAACACTTTATGTATGGTGCCAATTTGACTAAATTGAAATTTTATGTTTCAAAATTTGTTTTGATATAGATTATACCTCAGTGTGGGCCACGAGAGATATTTCACACGGGACTTGGAAGGTGGAGTGGAGCAGCAGCCATGTTCTCCTTACATGGGCAAGGTTAGCTTGGGATGTGGGACCCTGTTCTAAGTCTCTTGTGCTGCTTTTCTGCTGGCCTATGTCTTGGAGTGGGACAGTGATTGTGCCACTAGCACTTTTGGTTTCTGCTGGATGCCTTATGTTGAGGAAGGGTGCAAGCTTTTCTGGAAGATCGCTTCATCATTGCTGTGGCATGGGTGTGGTGAGACACTGATGTGTGTTTAGGCTGTGCTGAGTTCTTGCCCATTCATTTTGTCCTTGCTTGTCTCTGACTACTTCTATCTTTCCTTTTCTCATGCAGCTCCAGCATAACACCCATAAGAAGTTGACTCATAGAGATTGTTCACCCAGTGTCCATCATTGAGTAAGTCCCTCTCTGATTTTATAATCCCTCCTGTGCACAGATCCCAATAGGTCTCCTTTTATGATAGGATATTGACGCTGAGCATTCTTAGGAAATCATTCCATTTTTCAGATTATTGTTTCTTAGACTTTAGAACTTCTGGCGCTATAGGGAAAATTAAGAGTGATTCAGAATTGTGGTGAACAGTTTCTCTCTTTGATCGCGATTGGTTTCAAAAACAGGTAATTTGCATGTAGACAGTCATGAGCTAAGTGAAAAGTGGGGTGGCCATTGAAAACTGGGTCTTGGGTATTATGATGTGAATAATATTCTAAAGAGTCACTGGTATGAAAAAGTCTAGGGTGAAGATGAAGGTTAGAACTACATCTGTGATTTCTAAGTTTCCTGGTTCAGTACAGAGAATGTAAAAGCAACAAATTCACACATCCCCACTTCTTCCAAGGTGTTTCACAGGTAGTGCCCCATTTGTCAAAAATCTTGCCATATATGGTTACTGTGAGAAGCACTGATAACATATGCAAAGACGTCAAGATGAAGTTAGGCACATAAGAGTGAGTTGATAGCAATTATTATTACTTTCATTTGTATTTTTCTTTAACTTTCACTAGATCTTTTCAGTAGGTTGTTAGGGTAATTTTAAAATGCCATTAACACTCATGTTGCTTAAGGAGATATGAGTGCAAAGTATATACTTGTCTGAATTCAGAAAATCTAGTGCAGAACAAGGACCACTAAACTGTTCCATTGAAACAATGGTGAGAAAACTGGAACACGTGTAATGCATACCACATGGCACATATTTTTCACCATTTAATTCTTTAAACAAAACAAACAAAAACTCCTATTTGGATAACAACGTTATTTTACAGAATTATCAACTGAGGTTTAAGCAGTACAAGATGATAGATTATCTGGTTTACATTACACAGTGATTAAAATCTGGACTATAGGTGAGCAAAGGGCCAGGCATGAGGTGTGGTGGGGATAATGTTTCAGAGATCAGCATGTTATAGTGAATCAGTATGCCACATGTCTCATAATATTGCTGTGTTAACTAAACAAGCTAATATAAATGGCATGCTGATACCATATTGCCATGAGCTCAGCAGTCCTTTTTGTGTCCTCTATCTCATCTCCTAGGTTGTACACAAAGTAGTGAAGGTGCTTTTATTACTTAGACCAAGAATTAGGAAACTATAACATCTGTGCCATATCTAACTAGAGGGTTGCTTTCTGTACAGTTCGTAAGAATGATTTATGCGTTTGAAAGGGTTGAAAATAACAACTAACAAAATAATAATGATAGAAACAAAGCAAAAAAGACTATGCATCAGAAGCCTAGATATCTTAAAAACCCTAAAGTATCTACTACTGAACCCTTTACATTTGCCAACTCGTAGTATATATCACACTTCTTCTTTGACTTCGAGATGCAGAACTGAAGGAACCAAAAAGGGCTATACTGATTTACTCCAAAAAGTAGAGCACTGCCTAGAGAATTAATGAATCCTGGGCTTTACAAGGAATAAGTGAAAAAGGTAGAAGAAAGCTGTGCTGGATTTTTTTAAACCCATTTTACCTTCACGGGGACAAAATAATCAACACCTGCAATTTAAAGGAAGAAAGTTGTATTTTGGCTCACAGTTTTAGAGGGCTCAGTCCAGTGTTGGCTGGCTCCAAGTCAGAAATGGCTTGGTGGAAGACCATGGCAGAGAAAAGTTGTTCATGCCATGGCAGCCAGCAAGCAGAGACAGAAGACAGGAGGGAGGGAAGACCTGGGGACAAGAATACGATCTTCTAGATCATGGCCCTAATGACCCACCTCCAACCAGGTCCACTTTTCACAGCACATTCAGCTATGAACTGAACAGTAGATTAATCCACTGATAACTATAGTGCCCCCATAATCCCAAAACCCCATCTCTGAACATATGAGACTTTGGTGGGAAGGGAGCAATTTAGATTCAAACCGTAACAGATGATTTTTAGAGAAGTGAAAAAAATGGATGCAAACAGATGTTCTCTCTGCCTACTGCTTTCACCTTGCTGCAAGCAACTGAGGAAAAAAGTAATTGTACGATGTAAGTTTTTAAGGGTATACTACTATCAGTTTTACCCCCATAATATCCTTTCTTATTTTGAGATACTCTAACAAAGTTGCATATAACATTTTGAAGGTGAATTTGTGCTTTTCAGAGGATGTTCTGCTATATAGGAATAGGCCATGAGGTCTCACAACTGTATTAGGGTTTCATGTGTATCTCCCCAAGACTACCCTGACTATGGCATATTCTCATTTTCTATTACTAACTTCTTTCCATGAGAAAAAAATATGTTTAGGGGGACAGCAGTTATCTTTATGCAAATCTTACACCAAAAAACCCCAAGTCATTTTATTGGGTGATTCTTAGCACTTTTCCAACCAGGTGATCTTAATGGCAATAGGCATGCTGTGGTTCCAGGATGCAGGTGTAACCTAGATAGAATAGAGGGAGCAGAAGCAAGAAACACTTAGGAGAGAGAACCTGATAACCACTGTGAGGTTTATCCTAGTTTTTTTCAGACACCTGTTATGAAGAGAAAAGAGACAGGGAAATGTGTCTTTAATAGGGTTTGATTAGTCACAGGGGCTCTGCATGCTCAAAATATCACATTTGGGAAAGAGCACACACATTAAGCAAGTATGTGCTCCCAAAGTTCCTGCACATTTAATTAAAAACATGATCTCCGAAATGTTTCTAGGTTGACCTTCTTCACAGGTGATCTGTGTGAAAGGGAAGCAGTGACTCATCCCAGGGAGAGAGAGGAGACTGGAAGTCATGTGAACCAGGACTACAGATTCTCTCAGAGCATAAAAGACTTGGGTCCCCTGGAGTCCATACAGCAGGTGCTATTGCAAGTATATGACTGGTGTGGTATGTTGGGATAGATAAGGTAGAGGAGAGAAGATGACTCCAGAGGGACCCAAACATAGGGAATGCATAGTGTGGAAACATGTGGTGTTCTAAATGGATTCCCACACAGAAATAAATAATGGACATGGATTCCATTTGAATTTATATATATATATATATATATATATATATATATATATATATATATATATGTTGCCTAATTACCATGCATAATTTCTTTTGATCCTTAGAATCCATCAGTGGAGAAAGAATCAAGTTTTAGAAATTGGGTAGGGGGAAGGAAAAGAAACATATCCATTTAGTACCTTTGATATAGATGCTTCCCCATTTTCTCATGCAGTATCATGAGAACCTTGAATACTTTATGCTCCTGTACCTGAGTGTTGTTATTGTTGTCTTCTGACATACGAGAGAATTGAAGCTGAGTTTAGCAGGTAAGTTCTCACCAGTAGGAAGTTCTAGAGTTGGAATTTAAGCTCCATTTCTGGCTACAACCCTCTCCTCCTCCAGCACACAATCCTCCATTTCCTCTGCAGGAAAGAGGTAGATGTAAGATTATTCTATCTTCAGAAATAAGGAAAGGGAGGGCTGCACAGGGACCATGAGTGCTGTCTCCAGGTCTCTGAATATTTCTGGAGAATCAGATGCTTCCATTTTGATCTTCAGTTTGCAGTCTGCAGACTCATCTCATTGACAGCCAAATGTACTTCTTTTGACCTATGGGTTTGTCACATGCCACTCCCTTGGCCAGGCATAGCCTCATCAACTCTTTGTGTCTCTCAAGTTAAGTCTGAGCCTCAGCTCTCCCTGAAAGTCTTTTCCACTACCCTTTTGCTATGGTAAACATCTATGACCTCCATTTTAGATGTAGTCCTGGGGGTGCTCACGGTACCTGTCTTTTCTCTATCAAGCGTGCACACACAGAATTGTGGTAGCTGCTTTGCGTAATTATTTCTCTTGCTTTTACTATAAACTTGATGGCAGGGTTTGTGGTTTGTTCAGTCCATTTCCCCAGGCTCCAATATTATCTCTGACCTATAAGCATTTAACTAGTATTTGTTACAGGAATATGTAGATGAAGTCTTTTTCTTTTTCAGTTCAATACTTTTTAGGCTATAGTTTTGATTATTAGCTGATGAAGGAAACATGTGAATGTCATTATTCTACTATTTCAGTGATGTCAGGCTGGGAGAAGATTAGGCCAGAGGGATATGATGTGGAACTTTGCAACCTCCATAGGAAAAAAAAACCCAGAGTTCACTCATAAGAGAAGTAAGTACACTTAATTTCAATGACATTCTTCATGGAAAAGGAAGAGAAAAAGAGCTCCTAACTGTCCCTTGACTTTTATCAGTTTTTAACCCTGTTTCAATATGGAGCAAATCAAATTAACATCTATTCTGATTTCTGTGGAAAAGGAAGCTTATTTCTAAGTGAATAAACCATTTTCTAAAAATATTCAGGGTTACTTGTAGAGAAAACAAAGCAAAACAAAACAGAACCTAGCACAACACATAAATAAGTTAGCTGTCTCCTATCAGGATAACCACTGAAAGTAGCGTGCACATCCCAAGGGACTGCTTCTTGGTTATATTAATAAATCAAAACATCTACTTAGGATGATTTATTTGTAGATCTTACTGCTGAAAGCTCATTTATCATTTGGAATGCAATTTACCCATCTCTACAGATCATAAAAATTCATTGAATTATGCTTGTTCTTATGGTATAATTTAATATCTTGTTTTTCAGTCCCGGAATAAATCCCCAAGATAAGTATATAATTTCCCTATGTTATCCTTTGGCAGTCAATCACAAACAATGCACTTTATATATGCATATGTATTTTAAGAGTTAATGAAACAAATTTCTCACATCATAACTTCTTAACTGGAACTCAAACTGAAAGATACAGAGAGAAGTACTTAATCTATTTATGAATCAGAAGAACAAAACTGCCTGGTTAATATGAAAGCTAGCTGTATATTTCTGGAGAAAAGTACAAGACCTTACTATTCCACCAAAAGTTTAATTTATAACCAACACTGTGGGAAAGATAAATATTCGCCTTTTCTTAGAAGTCTCCAGTATAGTCATTCAGTACCTTAGACATTAACAAGAGAATTATGGCTACTTGTAATGGTTGATACATTGTGTCAACTTGAGAAGTTTAGAAGTTTAACTAAGTGACTCAGCAGAGGTCCAATGCCCTCACTTAGTAAACAACCTCATCCTGTGCAAGAGGATGGTAGGGAGATGCTGTGGGTGTAAAGAACCCACACTATGGCAGAGAGTGTGAATACACTATAAGGAGGAAAAGAGACATAGCCCCCCAACCCTTTTTGCTCTGGTTGTTTTTGCTGTCTTCTACTGCCATGAACTGTTGCTCCTTTGCCATGCCACCCTGCCTTGGAGCCAGCTCATTATGGACTGAAACCTCCACAAACTGTGAGCTAAATAAACCTTTCATTCCTTAATTTTGGGCATCAGGTATTTTGTCTCAGTAAAGGAAAAAGTAAATAAGACACTACTAAAATGGTGTGAGATCCCAGATCTGGAAAAAAAAAATCTGTGAATTTCACATTAATCACCATGCTACCATCTTACACTGTTTTGTACCATTTCTATAAGGAAATGTTTCAGTAAAGAAGAAGTATATTTTTCCGATTTTTTAGACCATTTGAAGTATGGGATTATTCAGAGAATGTCTCAAAAAACAAAGATGAAGTTCAGATAAATAGTGTTTATTATCAATGAATCTAGTTACTGTTTGAAAAACAGATAAATCATTGTTGGAACCATTAAAGCTGAATACATATGCAGGGCTGTGGCATGGCCCAGACATGGCTGAACTGAGATCAAGGAGATGCCTCAAAGCGTAAGATAGGTCACAGCTGAGGACACCTGGTTCCAACCCCAACTGGTAAGATAAAGACTGAAGCTGCAGGCATTTCACTCCTATACCAAAATTCACCTAGAGGCTTTCTCTTTAAATTAACATAGTCTGTTACTTGGAGGGGTCCTTGAACTCCTTCCAAGGTCCTGCTCAGGTTTCTTGCATTTTCCACTTTAACTCCTTCCTTGTTAGGATAATAAATAAATATGGGCTACCCAGAGACATTCTCTGACTTAGCCACCAGAGTCAAGAACTCTGCAGAGGGTTTTGATGCTCCTGGAGCCCTAAAAATCATACCATTTGTCTCACTTATTTAAGCCTTTATTGTACACTTGTTTGGAGATTGGGGATCTAGGCTATGTCCCTGATAAATCATTCTATAACACTTTCTATATTTTAGTAATAATTATTAAAATATTAAATTAATTTCAGCCTCCAAAGAAATTTTCTAATTCTCAGATATATTAATGCCAGGCCAAGACCAAGACTTTCTTTTTTATTCAGATCTTCAACTTATCTTTAAAAAAAGCCTTAAGAAATAAGACTCAAACATTTAAATACTTTTGACTTCTCCAGTGTACTAGCCCATTATTCTTAAGCATGCAACTAAGAAATATCAGCACCTGAATGCTCATAAATCCCTAAAGTTGTGGATACCTCAATAACACATACTTTCTCATATAGCATATGAAGAAGTACAAAATAAAGATGTAGCTGACCCTTCAGCAATCCAATGAGTCTACAAATCCACTAATAAAATCATTTATTAAGCCATAAAATAATTTCTGTATCTAAAACAAATGTATCCTTCATCATGCTTCTGCATTACTGTTGCAACATTGATGGTGAATGTACTGGGATCTGGAAAGAAACTTATCTCTGTTAGGCACTGACCTTCTGAGAATAATGACTTCTAAGGTTCACTGAGATGAAGAGAATGGGTGATTCATGGGAGACACTCTCTGGGCACAGGATTAGCTCCACCATCAGCTCAAGCAATGGGGTTCCTTCCAGTTTGTGTCACAGTGGTACTATGCTTACCAAACATTATGAATCTTTAGGGTGCTTGGTAAACACTATCAACGGTCCATCTGGCCTAAAAGAGCTCCATTTCTTTAGGCTGGAGAGCAGCTGTCAAAAGCATATCATGAATGAACTATTCTTTACTATAATTCCGTGGTACAGAGTAGCTAGAGTTGGGGATTGTTGGAGACTTGGTCTGCTTTGTCGGTGTAATGATAAACTCTTCAGAAACATCTTATTATATCCTCATGCATTTTCTATTTAAAAGAATTTAAGTATCTTGATTACTAGGCTCTTGTTATGGCTTATCTCTGGATGTCCTACCAAAACCTCGTGTGCTCATAGGTGTGACTTTGGGGAGGTGACTGGATCATCTGAGTGTGAGACCAGATTAAGGGTGCGACAATAGGATTAATCTCCTAACTGAATTAGCATGGTTCTGGGTATGGCTAAATGAATTTATTGAAGACAGAAGATCAGCCTTGGGTGTGAGTGACACCAACAAATAGACTTTTAGCCTGGATGGAATAAAAAGGGAATAAAAGAAGGAACTCTGCTGCTTGCTCCACTGTTCATTGCCCTCTGCCTGCCCTGCAATGGACTGTTTCTTCTCTGCCATACTGCCCTGCCTTTGAGCCAACAGGCTATGGACTGAAACTTTATGAACTGTGAACCAAAATAAACGTTTCCTCCTTTAACTTGTGAATGTCAGGTATTTTGAAATACCTGAAAGCAACTTGAAAGCAACTAAGACAGATTTATTAACTCATACTACCTAATTAGATGAGAAACAACCAGGGTTTGTAGAAGGGTTTACCATAAATAGATTTATTTTCAACTTCTGGACATGGAAGGAGTAGTGTAACAAACAAAGAGATATGAAAGGCTAGAGATTTAAGGTTTCAAGGAGAATAAAGGATGGAAATGATTTTGTACATGTGTATAAAAACTTTCATCCCACATAGAGCTTCTTGGGTTTTAGAAATGAGGCTAAACTACAGTTTTAATCTGATAGAAATGTGAATTATGAGAAAGCCAGAAAGAAAATTCAAATGGCACGCACTCCCAAACCTCTGATCAACAGCAAGATGAAGAGATCCTGGGCTCTATCTCTGTAGACAGAAATAGCAATTAATATGAGTTTTGCTTCCACCCAAGTTTGAAACTCCATGTTGATAGGGCTTGAAAATACTGGTATTAGAGCAGAAGTCAAGAAAGGATGAAGTAATGACATATAGTATACTCCTTTCCCTGTCTCTCAGCTCCAATCCAGGTAAACCAAGACAGGAATTGGGAAAGACTTGCAGCTATTTATGAAATACTGCAATAAAACTACTGCACACAATATAGTGAGTAACATAAAAATGCTATGTGCCTCCTCTCAGATTAAAGAATGTTAACACTTCCAATTTTTTAACTAATCTCTGTTAGTGAAAAAACTGTAAATGCAATGAAAGGTCTATTTTGTCCTTTTAATCTCATCTGTGCCTTCTCTCAATAGAGGCTATCAATGACCCAAAGTTACTCCATATTCTTTCTGGCCACTATTTATATATTTTTACTATATATGTACCACATGACATTATGTGTCTTGAGATTTTATGTTTTGCATATCAACAGTCATGTAATGTTTATGTTGCAGATTGCTTTTCCATAAAATGTTGGTTGAGATTTATCTATATCCGTATGGGCAAATCTAGCTCATTTATTTTAGGTTCAGAAGGATATTCCTGAGTAAATACTATTCTAGAAAATAATCAGTGTACTTCTTGATCCCTCTTGGAATTAGTACAAAATTAACCAATCTAGGAGAATTGATATCTTTATTATATGAGCCCTCTGATTCATGTACACCGTGCTTCTTTGCATTTCATCCAATACTTCATGTTCTCCAACCACATGCGTTGTTGTTGATGGCCTTTCATATTTATACATACATAATTATAGGTTCTCTGCAGTCAGTGTTATATATGGCATTTCTTTTTTCTACTGTATTCTCTACCCTATTATGGCTGACATAAAAATGCTCTCATTTTTCCTTATTATCTTATTAGCAATAAATCTATTAAACACGCTTCTAATAGATTGATTGTAAATTCCCCCCCAAATTTCTATATAGAAAATGACTTATTGAAATTTAGCTTATTTCTTTTTTTTTCTTTTACCATGGCTAGGACCTCCTGCAACAAAACTAAATATTAGTAACGGTGAAACATATATTGTCAATTGCTAGTGTTTAATGCAAATATTTCTTACATTTCATCTATAAATAAGATGTTTGATATAGGGTTGTGGTAGATACTTTTCAATAAACTAAGGAAGCTTTATTTTTTCCTTAGTTTAAGAATTTTTGTAATGATTACAGTAATGCTAAATTTTAGAATTATTTTCTATGCTTCCATTGAAAGTACCATGTAAGTTTTCTTTTTAATAAATAAAGAAAATTATGCTGAGGGATTTCTATGATAAAGGTCCACTGTCACTTTCCTGGAAAAAAAATGACTTCTCAAAAATAGTATATTTTCAATACTCTTTTCGATTTAATTTTCTGATATTTTCCTATTTTGCAGAGATGACCCACATGATGATAGCATTTCTTTTCTACTTTTATCTGATTTTGGTGTCAAGATTATACCAACTTCTAAAATTAATTCCTTATTTTCTTGTTCTCTTTTACAGTTTGCATTCTATATGAATAATCTTTTGCTTATAAATCCATTTGCACTAAAGAAATTCTATAATGGTTATTCTTTCTTTTTACATTTCAAACAATTCTTTCAGGCAAGTTTAATCATTCATATTTTTCTAAAAGATTATCCATCTCGTAAAATTTTAAATATTTGGCATAGTAAAATAACAGATCAAAAGGATATAATTTTCTTTGATCTCGCCACCATATCTATAATTATATTATCTTTTCATAAGTCAAACTGATTAGTTGTGCAGCCTTTCTTATTTCTTAATCAATCTTGCTTACTTTTCAAAGTGCAGTTTGATTTGTTTATTTTTCAAAGGTCACTTTTGGATTTGTGGATTGTCTCCTGTGTTGTTACTACTTTTTGCAAGAGGGTTCCTTTACACTAAAGGAAAAGTATTGTGAAAGAAGTCAATAAAATCAAGTAAGAGGTGAATGAAAATCATAGTGGAGGCTGAAAATAAATTTAAAGTGAGACATTCAGAGCCTCTGACAGAATAAAAATATTGTAAGAATTATTTTTTATTGAAGAGATAAGGCATTAGACAATAATTACTAGGAAGTTGGGGTACAAGAAATGTCTAGTGCATACTTGTCTTTCGGTGGGAGCAGGGTAGGGATACTAAATAATTTACACACTGGTTAAGTAAGTATGTTAATAATTTAAGGGAGTGCGCTGCCTAAGCCTTTCTAATTTCACTTTTTATATTTTT
This sequence comes from Dasyprocta punctata, assembly GCA_004363535.1. Taxonomy (NCBI): domain Eukaryota; kingdom Metazoa; phylum Chordata; class Mammalia; order Rodentia; family Dasyproctidae; genus Dasyprocta; species Dasyprocta punctata. The sequence goes on along the minus strand of RJWM01004431.1, from coordinate 39,229 downwards.
TTCTATTACTGTTATGTGTTTGAAGCAGAAGAGGGCTTGAATATGAACTTAAAATGTCACCTTGACTAGAAATCAGTAGCAGATGTTATTGGAAGTTTCCCATTTTTTGTGCTTCTCTCTCACTAAAGGAAGTTTCAAAAGATAATTCTAGTCTCAAGTAACTTATAAACTTTATTTCCACTAAAGCTCTTTGAACTTGCTAAATGGAAACAACAAAGTGCCTGAATTTGTCCATAAATCCCAAATGGCACGGTGACCCATTCCTTTAATCTCAACACTCTGGGAGACTGAGGCGAGAGAATGACAAATTCCAGTTCAGCCTAGGCTACTTAGTATGTAAAATTCTGTCTCAAAATTAAAAAAAAAAAAAAAAAGGGCTGGGATTTTAGCCCAATCCACTCAACTCCAGTATTGCCAAACAAAACAAAACAGAATAAAACAAAACAAAACAAAAGCACGAATGTAGTGATCTCTCTGCATTTTATTCTTGATGATGTCATCTTCTCCCAAACAGAATAACCACACTCTTTCTGTGGATTTGACATCTTCCTACCTTTCAGCTTTTGTGTACCTATTTCTTAGCTCACCTTGTAGCTTCAGTGTCTCGTACCGTTTCTCAACAGATATACTTGCTAAAAGAGCTTCCTCCTGCCACCAATACCAACCTATCTTCTTTGTACAAACCTAAGTACTGGGCCTTAAAGATACCACAAGCCTAAGTCTGACTTCTCTAGGAACCAGCTATCCCCCAATAAAACTAGAAATGATTTCTTTTCTCTTTTAATATGGAAATATTTTAACATATGTCTTTTTGCCCCCGTCATTTTCTGTGCTATGGTAAAGTGATGTATGGACAGAGACTCTCTTTCAAAGGACTGTAAACTCTTAGAACACAATCTGTTTAATTTTGGTTTTATGCATAGCAAAGCACATTATAAATGAAGGCATAAATAGTTTGTAATGTAGCAATAAATTATGCATTTTAAATTATTTACCTGCTCACTGTCTATTGAATCATTATGTTCCCTGGGTCTTCAGGAAGATGTCTGAGCTTCAACGTTGACATGTCTGCCACCTGCAGCAGATGCTCCATAGGCATCAGATGATGTTTTGGTTTTTTTAACCTCACAGTAGTGGCTTTGTAGCAGGGTTACAAACAATTCCCAGGTTTTCCAGAGATCTCTAAAGGAATGGTCAGTGGTAATCTGAAAGCCTTCTTTTCTTCTGAATTTTTAATTTTTTAGATATTTAAATTTATAAGGATGACAAAAATTATGAATCAAAACTCGTGTTTTTCTTGCAATATTGGTGACAAAACCCAGGACTCTTGCCCTGAGCTACAACCTCATCTCCCTTTTAAAAAATTTTTGTGAAATAAGTTCTCACAAAGTTAGTAAATTTCCCAGGCTGGGATTGAACTTATGATTCAGGCTCCCAGGACACTGGGAAGATAGGTGTGCACCTCCAAGCCTGGAAAAATATACGTTTTAAGTGAAAATATTAAAACAACTACAGTGGAAGATTTTCATATTTTGTTCAAAGTATATTCATTTTATGTTGCAATTTTTAAAAATATATGCTGATCCTGTTCAATGAGAGTTAGCAAAGCTAACAATCAAGTGGTAACTCTAAAAGTATTCCACAATTAAATATGTGACTGAGGTTTAGGTCCTTGATCAGAGCTGGAACTCAAGTTTCAATAATTGTGCAGTAGAGAAAGAGGAGAAGCAGTGAACAGAATGGGATGGTACCAATGAGTGAGCAACAGAGTCATGAGACAGGCAGGTTCTTGCCATACACAAGCAGTTACCCAATTAAGAAGGCCATTCCATCCATTTGGGCCTTGCTTATGTGTTTGAAAACTGGGATTTTTAATTTTGACCTTTTAGAGTATTTACAATGTTTTTGAGGTTACAGAAAAGTATGCATATGTGGCTTCTAATATCATGTTATATGTCTGTCATGCATGGTATAATTTATGGACATTTGCATAATTACTTTTCAGGACATTTGGCATCATGATTGTCATCATTTTTCACAGAGTCAGCACAAAAAGTCCTTAGGATAAGCCATGGAAATTCAAACTTGAGTTTCTGCTTTGATTAGGTGAAAGTCGTTTGTCCTCAAGGTCATAATAATGACAGTATATTCTGTTGCAAACACTCTGAACAATTTAAAAAAATTACATTCTCAATGACTTAGGCATTAATCTTTTATAGGTGATCATGATAAAGTGAAATAGTCCATCATAAAAAGAAGATAATGCCAAATAATTTTATTCAGTTATATTAACCAATATATAAAACATGAGATGCTTTATTAAAGTGAATGAGGAAAAATATATCTAGTTTGCCAAAAGTACATTTTGGTTTCTCCCCTTCTTTTTCACTGTAGATCAATGAATGGTTTGCAATATGGGATAGTGCTTTTCATGCTTACAATAAAAAGATATGTGGAATGCAGTGCATATGTATAACATAAGACTATGTAGCGTGACCCAAGAAGAACTAGAGGAGACACAATATAGAGAAGGTTCTATGGATTTGTTGGGAAGAGAGAATCTTGAAAAGAACAGAAATCAGACATTCATGGTTATGGAGAAAGACATCAGGATTTTGGAAAAGTGGAGACTCAAAAAATAAATGAGCCACCTCTTGGCCCAATATGCTACAAACCGAGTTCATAATAGGAAATTGATAATTATTAAGCATAAGACTAAACAACTTGCAATGTCACTTTCAGTTCTTTGCACAATTCTGTGTTGACTTCTATCTCAGTTTTACAGAATAAAGAAATACAGGAACAGAGAGATTGAGCAATTTGTACCAATTCCCTCTAAATCCCTAATTTTTCCCAAACCCCTGCAATGTTAGCGTTATTCATCTCATTCTCAGATAAGCAAACTGAAGTTTGAAGAACTTGAGTAATAACTGAACAATCACCACATTGCTCATAGGCTGATGAACCAAAGTTTTACTATAGATCTATGAACCCAAAGAAAAAGCACAAAATCCCATACTCATACATGTGAGAATCAAGGACACCACTTGGCTCCTACATTCTATGCGTTCCTAAAAGGTAAAAACTGTGTCTAGCTCAAATAATTATTGAGGTATCTACTATGTGCAAAAGCGAAAGCTTATATAATTTTAGAGATTAAAAACCTCTTTAACACCTCTTACTCTAATGTACTTACTTTGCACATGAAGAAACGTGATTCAAAGTTAAGCTGCATTCAGTCTCTTCAGTAATTGTAATGAATGGTAGAACACACACACACATGCACAGAAGATGCCTCTAGCCACATGTGTAGGTCATGACACCAAAATCAATGTCTTCTCTCTGATAGTCTATTATTTACAAGATCAGATGAATCCTCTTTGTAAAACTGGAGGGTAGGAGAATGTTACGTTTGGACAAAATAGAGAAAATGTGAATCATTCAAATGTGTTGTTTTGAAGGTAAGCAACTGTTAGTGTTTTCTCTGCTCCAGATCAACACTAAAAAGTTTTTTTTTTGTTTTTGTTTTTGTTTTTTTTTGGTCAAAGATAGAGTATTTAGAAAACTGCCTATTTCTCTAGAAAAATATTGGTGTAGCTTTCTTGGGGAATAGGCATGTGAATGGATATGGTGATACGAAAAATTTGATAGACCCTAAAATGCTAATGTAACAAACTCCTGTGAAGTGTGAGGAGGAAAGACAAAGTTACTCTGTAGCAGCACTTTAAGGATCATCCACACATTCACTGTGAGGAGCTGGTACATGTGATAATACACCTTCATTCTTTATCATCCCCTTTCCCTTTTCTCCTTACTCGTTCCCTCCATCTCATCTCCTTTTTTGCCCACTCTTCCTTTCCACAGCCTCTGGTAACCAACTTTCCATTCTCTAACTTGATGAGTCTGACTTTTTACAATTTTGTATATAAGTGAGATTATGTGCTATTGGTGTTTCTGTGCCTGATCTGGTGATTCTCCCCACAACCCTTTTTTTGAGACAGGGTTTCACTCTGTAGTTCAGGCTGGCCTTGAATTCACTTTGTAGACCAGACTGGCCTTGAACTCCCAGTGATACTCCTGCCTCAGCCTCCCAAGTGCTGGGTTTACAGGCTTGTGCCACCATGCTCAGGTTTAGTGATTCTATTTACATCCATCAACAAAATATTATGCTGCCAGGTGAGCAAAAATTTCTTGAAAGTGAATGATAATTGTGGTACATTCATACAATGAAATCCTAAATATTAGATAAAACCAATAAGTATACTTACATGTATAAATATTGAAATAAAGAAGTTATCAATTAGCTGGGTGTGGTGGCGCACGCCTTTAATCCCAGCACTCCGGAGGCTGAGGTAGGAGGAGTGTTGTGAGGTCGAGACTAGCTTGGGCTACAATGCAAGTGCAAGGCCGGCCTGAACTACATAGTGCGACACTGTCTCAAGAAACTAGGGCTGAGAGTTTGGCTCAGTGGCTTAAGCACATGCTTGGCAGGCGCAAGGTTGTGAGTTCCATCCCTGGTGCCAAAAAAAAAAAAAAAAAAGAACTTACTAATTAAAAAGGCAAGCTGCAAAAGGACATCTAAAGTATGACACTGTGTTTATGAATAGACACATTTAACAAAAGAAAAGATGATGCATCCACTGCAGTGTCTTACTTTTCTCTGATAACAAAGAGGGAGACAATGGAATTGGGAAGTGTTTCACTGTACTATGCCATTTTCTTTTCTTTTCTTTTCTTTTCTTTTTTAAATCCCTGAGGCAAGTAATAAAAATACTTGGTTATTCATTGCATCTGACATTTATTTTCTTTGGAGCAGATATCATGATGAGTTTGGATCACGAAGTTGGTGAACATGTCAAGTATACAGTTCTTGTTAGTGTCCTCCTGAACCGGCCTCTTCTTTCCTGAAAGTAAATGGGGACTTTCATGCTGCTGCAGCCAGCAGGATTTTGTTCTTTTTAAAAGCCGACTAGCACTCTATTGTGTATTTTTTCTACAGTTTCTTCGTCCATTCATCTCCTGATGGGCACTTACTTTGATTCCACATCTTGATGGCTGTAAACAGTGCTAGTTGGACTTGCAGATGGTTCTTTTGTACACCTACTGCACTTTCTTTGGGTATAAACCCAGGAATAACTTGGCTGGGTCTTGATGTTAAGTGAAATAAGCACAAGCAATAAACAAATATTGTACGTTTTCAAGTGGAAGCTAGGAAAGCTCATCCAACACAAGTAGAAAGTAGAATAGTGGTTACCGGAGGTGAGGTCGAACAGAGGGCAGGGAAGGATAGGAAGAATGTGGTTAGCACATGCAAAATTGCCACTGGACAGCAAGAATGAGTCCTAGTGTTGATATATGAACTTTCAAATATCTTTCCCACTATCTAGTATAGTGATACAGTGAGCACAGGAAACAATGAGCTATTGTATATTTCAAACTAGATAGTGGGGAAGATATTTGAAAGTTCTTGGCACAAAGAAATGACAGATTTTTGAGGTGATAATCATGCTAATTACCTGGGTTTGATCATTACACGATGAATACCTGTATCAAAATATCATGCAGTGAACCATAAATATGTAACACTGTTAATGTCATTAAAAATAAGAATGTAAAAGTATGGTGTACAAATATTTCTTTTTAAAAAGCAAATAAGGACTTTGATCCAAATAACACAATTTTGGCTAGTGAATGGTGTATGAAATGGGGGTTGACAATAAGGCACTGAAGAAATGAATGAATCTTCAATAGTCAATAGGTAGACTATTGTTCTGAAAGAACTTGAGAAGGAGTGATCCAAATTGAAATTCAAGGCTCAAAGTGGATGTTAATTGCCAGAGGCTAAATAGTCAGAAGCCACAACACACCAGCTATTTCTTCTGAGCTAATGACACTAAAATTCTTTGTGTCCGAATATTTTTGAAATTGTAAAGAAAGTTTAATGTCTCTCCCCAGAAATGGGCATGCATTTGCAAAACTTGCATGCATTTTCTGAAGTTTAAAATCTGAAATCTAACCCAAGGACAATTGTTTGTAAGAATTTCTGTTATAGTCTGAAGATGAACTGTATTAAACCTGGTCACACATATGGTTGGCATCTGAATGTAATTTGAAGTGTTACTTTTTATTTAAAAAATAAGTAGTCCTTGGTTAAGCCATCCTGGATGGTGGAGAAGAAAATTCTTAGCATGGAAATTCCCCAGAGAGGGTGCATACCAGAGGGTGGCACTGGCTCTGCAACAGCATCCAGATGAGGATCTGGGTGGGGTGAGCAGGAGAAAGGAGTCACTGGGAGAGGCATTGCCAGGGCCTCCACGGTCTGAGTTGAGAGCTACTGAAGTGTAGGGGTTTCAGAATCACAGGGGCTTAGGGCGTGTCCATTTGCAACTGGCACTCCCACAGAACAGGCTCTCCTTTTGCTCCCAGATGCATAGTTTGCACTTATTAGAAGTTAAATGCAGCAAAGAGGGGCTTTACAATTACAGGCAAGGGGTAACATTTTGAAGAAGGATGCTCCCCACGAACTGTATCTCCCCAGTACCGATTGGTGCACCTGGTATTTCAGTGAGCATGCAGTAAATGTTGCAATATTTGCAACAGCTAATTCTAACTGATTTTCTTAAATGTTGAGATTTGGATGTTTTAATGGTTAAAAATGAGGATCGGTTTTCTTATTGCCATTATTCTCTTTATTAAGAAAGGCAACATAACCTAAGTTATAAAACTATACATTTTTAAAACTAAAATTCATTATAAAGTTTTAATTTATAAATAGTAAATTCATTAGAGCCACTTGTTTTAATTTTCTAGTTTATAAACATTTTTGAGTTCTTTCTTAATTGACTTTCATGTGAGAAAGGTACAGTTCACTGTTTCAGAGGTTCTGAATAGTGGCAGGGTATTGTTTTGTCAGTTCGTTCAATTACATAACTTTCAGCAGCTGAAAGCAATTTGAGAATTTCCTTGCAAGAAATATTTGGAGCACTGATAGTTTTAAATTTAAATTCTGCTTAAATTGATGTATACCATACTTAACAGAAAAACACACAGGTTATAAATGTACACTTGGATGAATTTTTACAAAGTGAATCCCTTTCTGTACCAGCCATCTAAAATCCAACTCCTACATTAAGACACGGAACATTCTCAGCATGCTAAACTCCCAGACGGAAGCAAGGAAACACCAGAAATGGTTTGTAATTTCTGTTGTAATTCTTCTTTGGCCAATGGCTATTTCGAGAAGTATTGTTTTCTTTTCTAACATTTGAGAATTTTCTGGTTATGTTTCTTTTGTTATTTACAGTTCAATATTACTGTGAAGAGAATACATATTCAATCTTTATGTTCCTTGGTTTTTTTAAAAAAATGTGTGTTATACAGTATCAGTTGTTGAGAATTGTTAGCTTTTCACTATAATGCACATGCCTTTATTTTTAGTTTTGCCCATTTGTGCTTTTTTTTTTTTTTAAGTTTCAGGCAATATTTTTAGGTGAGTAGGAGTTTAGAATTGTTGCGTCTTCCTAGTAAAGTGACCCTTTTATAATATTGAAATATACTCATTATCTCTAGTAATACTTGTTGCTATTAAGTATAATTATCTGTTATTAAGTTATTTTGGTGGTAGATTTCTTCATTCTCTTATGTTCTATCTTTCTTTTCTTGTATTTTAAAAGTACTTGATTTGTTGAACATACAATACCACTGATCTTTTAACTGTTGAGTTTATAATGTCAATTCTTGACCCATTACAGTCTCACATATATTAATGTTTTTGTCACTTTCTGGCATATCCCAATTCCAGTAATGCCCATCCCACATTTTATGCCATTGCTTTGGGGGGTATTTTAATTCTAAATATATTTTAAACTCAAAGCAATATTATAATATTTTATTTTTATTATTACTTTGTAGAGTCAATATTAACTTAAGAATATATATTTTTCATTCCTTTCTGAATTTTCTTATTCCCAATCATTTTTCCTCTGCCTGAAGAATTTGCCTGTGTTTTCTTTACTCAAAACCTGCTTGGTTTTTCTTCATTTAAAAGTGCTTTTGTATTGAAAAGATTTTTCATTTGGTATAGAACTTCAGGATGTCTGTGATTTTCTTTAGGTGTTTAAAAAGTGTGATTACATTTATTTTTTCTTCCATAACTTCAGCTGAGATGGAGAAATCTTTCTTAATTCTTCTTTCAAAGTTTTGTGTCTCCATTTTCCCTCCATCTGCATTTAAAAGTTTCACTTTTTTATTGGTCTACTGTATCTTATTTTCTTTCTTTTTTTCTCTCCTTACAGATTGCCAACTTTCTTGAATCTCCAAGTCTCTTAAAAATGACAATAATTATGAACAATTACCTACTTGCTTGCAGTGATTGGTAATGATAAATATACAAAGTGCTTAGAAGAGTGTCTAGTACATAGTATTTAATTTATGCTTCTGGGGTACTTGTTTTATCCTAAAGTGGTGAAATTTTTGTTCCTCCCTCTGATTTAACTGACCAAGTTCTATAGTTCTATAGTCTTTCTCTTGTTGCTGAGAAAAGATACCTGACACCCAAAATTAAGGAAAAAAATACTTATTTAGCTCACAGTTTGTGGAGGTTTCCATCCATAATCAGCTGGCTCCAAGGCAGAGTGTCATGGCACAGGGGCAATACATCAAGGCAGCAGAAGACAGCAAAAACAGCTGAAGCAAAAAAGGTGGGAAGAGCAAGCCTCTTCTCCTGACTTATGTTATAAGCAGGTGTATTGGGTATATTATGTACCCCCAAGTCCTTATATAATTTTGATGGGGCTGAGTTATTGGTTTGTTATTGGTTTGTTGTCTGGCAATGTGAGTGCTGTGCCCACCTAGGGGTGGAGCCGACATACAGTGTAAGGGAAGGCGGGCCTTCCTCTTGCGCTTCTGCTTCCACCTCTGTCTCTCTCTTGCCAGCACAGCTTGTGGCTTGCGGCTTGCAGCTTGCAGCCACCAAGAACAGCAGGCCCGCCATGCCACGCTATCTTGGAGCCAACTTAAGTATGGACTAAAATTCCCTAGAAACTGTAAGAATAAACCTTTCCTTCCCTAATTTTGGGTGTCAGGTATTTTGTCTTGGCAACGAGTGAAAAGTAACTAAGACAGCAGGTTACCAACCCTACAAGGCCAGTATAGCACTCAAAACATCTCCTTGCCCTCATCTTGCACAGGCTGAGGGTGTTTACAAAGTAAGCATCCTGGCATCCTGCCGAGTTGCCTAAACTTCTAAACTTCTTAGGTTGACACAATGTATCAACCGTTACAGTTGGTTAGCCTGTTTATCAGTTTTAGAAAATTCCTGGCCATTATTTTATCCAATATTGTTTCTGCTTCATCCTTAGATTCTTTTCTGTCTGGGTTCATGGCTACTTTGGTCTTGGCAAACTTGGCTATTCTGTGATTGTTTCCCAGCTATCTCAGAAGTGTTTTATGCATATTATTTAGTTCTCAGCAATAGGATCAGTCTGTAATGAGTTAATCCTCCACAGGCAGAAAGAGAACCTCCCCTTGCTAGATGGTGCTTTTTAATACTTGAATAATATTGGTGATAGACAAACATACAATGTTTTTGTTTTTACTTAGACACAGTGACATATGTGAAATGTGAGCCAAGTTTAATGCATGTAAGGAAGTAAATTATGTCAAGCATGTTAAGTAAAACGTGAATTTTCTGATGTACTATTTATCTTTTACTTCAAATGAGACAAGCATGAGGTCAAGGTGACCCTCACTCTACACCCATGGGTACTGGAGGGGTTGCCAAGTCACACACTGTCAAGCCATCATCAGAAGCCAAGTCCAAAAGGGGCAGAGGTAGAAGCGCAGGTTAGAGGAGAAGCAGAGCAATGTATCCGAGGATCTCCAGAAGCACTCAAAGGTCCAACAAACTAATTCTTCTTCTAGGGATGGTGCATGGGCTTCCCTCTGAAAACAGTAACTTCTTGTCTTTAAACTCCAAGTCTCTTAAAAATGACAATAATTATGAACAATTATCTACTTGCTTGCAGTGATTGGTAATGATAAGTACACAAAGTGCTTAGAAGAATGTCCAGTTCATAATATTTAATTTATGTTGCTGGGGTATTTGTTCTATCCTAAAGTGGTGAAATTTTTGTTCCTCCCTCTGATTTAACTGACCAAGTTCTATAGTGGGGGCCTGAACCCCAAATAGGCCTTTTGTGATACAAGACACACCACAACTCTAGCTCTGCTCCATTGTCACTCCTAGCCAGCAGTGTCAGGGAAGGAATAAAACTCAGTCACTCACTGTCATCCAGCTTGGAGAAAAGCTCCATGCTAGTTTCTGTGGCTCAGAACTTTGGGATGATGAATAAGGAAGGTCTCAAAGGAGAAACAGCACATACTTCAGAAGGGACTCGTTTCTCACTGTGGCTCTTTCTAGAAAATATTGATAACAAAAAGCAATTTTCCTCAAAGTCATTCATGTAGGACTGTTTTTTTTCTTTTTGTTTTGTTTTTTGCTTCAAATACACTGCATTTTTAAAGGAGGATAATTTTTAAAAAGTATATCCACCACTTGAACCAAATGGGCAAGGTACCCAGATGGGAATGGATTAAATCAGGATATTGCTATTTCTATTCGTGAACACCTTTCCTGTCCTCATTTATCTTAAGATATTTTTGATTGTAGAGAAATGAAACAGGCATAAAATACCAGGCTTGGCAGCATGTGACAGACAACAGTGTTGAGACAAATGGATTCAATGATTGCTTTTCAAGCTGTAGGGAAAAAAGGAGATGATAACAGGAAGAGGTGGAACTGACACACGGGTAGCTGAGAAATAAATTTTAGAAAGTGAGAAACAAATCTGAACAGCGTATGCTTTTATTTACACTGCTTTTTTTTCATGTAGGAGCAAAAAATAGCACATATGCATATATGAATGAATATTATATATGTAATGTTGCAAAGAAAAATACCTCTTAATGAGGGAAGAATAACAGGATTTCTCTGAGTAGGTTTAGGTTATGGTTCTGGCTGGTATGGGTTCCTGTTCATTTGGGACCTTGTAGCAGAGGAAAGAGCCTTGGAAATCCTAAGAGACTTCTACTAGTGTAGCAGAGTGGTATGGATTAGGGATCACAAGGCTGGGGATTTAGCTCAGTGGCGTAAGCACCTGCCTGGCAAGTGTGAGGTTGTGAGTTCGAGCCCCAGTACCAAAAAAAAAAAAAAAAAAAAAAGAAATTACGGATTACAGGAAGCGGAGGGTGTTCCTCCACCAAGTGGGCCATGCCATCAGTGTGCAGTTCAGGAAAATTAAACCAGTCTCTAAGTCTCCTCTAAACCCCACTGTCTTTCCCAACTTGAGAAATGTCACTCTCTGACCTCACATTGTGCCCTAGTTCTCTCTGCTCTATGGCTCCTATTGCTGTCTTTTTTATTTATTTGTTTATTTGTTGGTTTTGTTTATTTATTTATCTATTTATTCTCCCTCAGTTCTCCCAGCGACTTCATGGTTTTAAAACAAAGATGGGAGGCAGGAGAAAGCCTTCTAGATGAAATGAAATGCCACTGACGTCTCCTTGGAATCCCTCTCTCGATCTGTTTTCTCATCTCTCATCACAGGAGTTTGAGCTCAAACAGGTTGGAAGTCTGCACCAGCTAGGGGCTGTGCAAGTCTAAGATTCTCTGTTTTTCTCTGGCTCCTCTCATAAAGCCTAGGGGCTGGAAACCATCCCTGCCTTCTCAAAGCAGCAGAGCCCCACGGATCAGCTTTCTAGGATGGGACCCTGAGAAGTTTGACACTCTCAATAAAGTCGGGGACAGAAGAGAACTTTCAAGAAATCTTTGGAAAGCAGGCAGGAAGAAACCTGGGGCTATGAGGCAGTGACTCTGTCACTCCTCTTCTAGGAGCCATGTTTGGCAGGAATAAAAAAAGCAAGATGTAAACACTCTCCTTTATTTCCTTTCTCCCTGTGTGGCACTGTTGCTAATCCTTCTTGGAAAAGGATTTCTTCCCGGGAATTAACACAGATATTTATTCTTCTTTTCACTTTTCAGATGAGAGCTGAGAGACAGGAAAGTTGGATAATTTTTCCAAGGTCATACAGTGCCCTTAAAAAGCAGCAGAGTGGGATAAATAAGAGACAAGGGCAGATACTTAATGGAAGCTCACTTTCCTTGGGCCCTGTGCCAACAAGTTCTGGATCACACTTCCAGCACACACAGGTGACTGGACTGATCTTGGCCCACCTGAAATCTCCCTGGAATTGTTCTGCTGGCTGTAGCTTTATATTGGCTGACCTCTTAGAGTTTCCCCTCTCTAAATACAAGTCACAAAATCTTAGCCCTTGCCTTCCAGGGACGGCAATAGAAACCAGATAGCAAAGGTGAGAACTCAACGCTTCTCTTAATAATGGTGTTAAAAACACAGGGCCTACTATGATGTCACGAGTAAAATGTAAGGACTACAGTGTGACATTTGGCCAAAATTTTATAAGTTTAGTTTTGGAGGAAAGACACATAAATATGGAAGCATTATTTCCTAATAATGAAACTGTCCATAACTGTGTTCTCACTTGTGAACAAACTCATTATATGCAAAACCAAATAGGAAAATAAATCGATCAATGAATTTACCTCTCTCCCCCACTTTCTGTCTATGTCTGTCTGTCTGTCTGTCTGTCTCTGTCCTTCTCTCCATATATATATTTCAAGGGTGCAGCTCTAGCATGCAGTGAGACAAAACCCAAGTGGCTTGACCACCTTTTGAGATTTCAGCACTGAGGCTTTCCTAGGATGAGTGTTACTAACCTCTTACATCATTTACAAATATTGGGGGCTATTGCACTGGAGAAGCAATTGAAACAATCCTTGGGTGTGAACAAAATAAGAAGGGAACTACAAATGGCAATAAGCCACAGCATTGCAGACGGTTGGTGTCAGTCAAGAGAAGTGGAGATGAGCTTTCGAGGTAGAGAGTCTTGTTCTGCAACATAAATCCGCACCACTGCTAGCCCTTTGGACTCACAAAGTTTCTGCTTTGCTGTCAGGGCCACAAAGTGATCAACATTAATTTTACACTTCAGTTTTTGCCTTCTCCTACATAATTTATCACTAAAACTCTTCCCAGTTTGTTGCCTGAGGTACGAATTTTTCTGGGACTATATTACCTAAACCTTCTTTTTCAATCCCTGCCTCCCCACCCCCCAAGATGTACAATCATTTTATTTAGAATTATAGGATAATTGCTTTTAAGGTTGATATCCTAGCTCGGACATAATGAAGACTAAGTGTTTTATTTTTCTTTGGCAGTATTGGGCATTAATCTCAGGGCATCCAATGTGCTAGGCAAGCACTTTACCACTGAGCTACTTCCCTAGCCCTTTTTAAAAATTTTAGTTTGAGACAAGGTCTTGCTCAGTTGTCCAAACTGGTGTCTAAGTTGCAATCATCCTGCTTTAGCCTTCTGAGTAGCTGGGATCACAGGCATGTGCCACCAGCTCTGGCTGAAGTTTTCCCTAGTAAAAATTAAACACCCTTAGTTTTAGACTGTAAAGTAAACATATACCTTGAGCCTTTTTATGTTGCTGCATTTCCTGTCAAAACTTCCCTTCTCTCATAGCTCCTCTATAACACCCAAAGAAACAGGGAATCCAACAGGGGCTTCCGAGGGATCCCCCTCTCTTGCCTGATTTAGCAATAATCATCATAGGAGATGGAATATTATCTCATGTTTAGGATCTCAAGAGGTTATCTTGAAATATCTTTCGGTGACCACATCCAACTACATTCCAACAACATTTAGATGAATTCTAAATTTTAAAATGTTTTGCCTAACTTTGATGATAATCCTGTTGAGACTGGAGCAGAGTGCAGAAATACAGGATAGTGTTTGGAATAAAAAGGCCCAAGTTGCAGTCTTGGTAAGTTGCTCAACTTCTAAGTCCTCAGGGACTCTCATCTGTAAAATTCCATAGTCCCCATTCCCCCACAGTGACCTAGGAGATCAGCAAGATACAGAGTACACAGCATGGGACTTGGGCAACATTGGAACTCCATAGTCCCCTTAAACCTGAGTCTTTCAAGGAAAGTAAAGAAATTCAGATGCATGAGCCATTGCTCCCTGATCATGAACAATCTTGAGACTTGCAGCTCTTAGCCAATTCAAATCCAGTGGCTTTCTAAAAGACATGCTTCCCAACTACAAAGTGGATACATTCTACAACTGAAAATACATGTGCAGGTAACTCACACACTACATACTTACACTCAGTGAAAAAGTGTTCTTTATAAGCTAGGAATTTTGATGTCAAATGAGGGTGTTTGTTCATTTGTACAGAGTGCATATTGTTTTGTTGCAGGGGGCAGGAGAATGACTGGCTCTTCCCATGCTGACATAGAGTCCACCAGGGGTGACACACAGGCTTTTGGCAGCAAGGCCTTCTGTCCAGGTGAGCTGTAAATCCTAGCTGCCTGGATGATAGCAGGGACCAGTTCCTGGTAATAATTTTGATGTCATTATCCTCTCCCGAAAATGCATGAATGAGTCTGGCCTTTAAAAACAGGTTTAAGAGGATGCATTTATCTTGATATTACCAGCCTTTTAAAGATCATGCAAGAGGGCCTGTTGACCTTTCTGCCTTAACGATGTGTTGCAAAACAGTTGGCTAACATTAATGAATTGAAGTGAGAAAGAGAGTGTTCTTAGAAGCAGCCCCTGCAGAGGGGAGGAGGTGGTAAAGGGACGTGCAGGAAGACAATAGAAACTTGTCTTAATCCTATGGGACTGGAGGGATCACAAGTAAATGGAAGCAAAGGAGATATGAACTAAATTTTATTTCCACTTCTGTTGAAGATATGTGGCTCCTGGGTACACATCAAAGCATGAGTCAAAAGAAATCATTCAGTATGTTGGTTCACACAATTCCTTGGTCATATAATGTGTTCAATAAATGCTAGTATCTGTCTCTCCCCCCTCTCCCCATCCTCGCAAGCTTCCATTTTGTACTAACCTACTCAATTCACAGAATAAATGATGGGACACACTGATAAAATTGATAAAAATTGGTATGAATTCCTGGTTCCTTTGCAACCTTTGAGTGATAGTTGCCTTAGCCACATTTTCAGTGCAACACAGAATTTTAATGGAAGGACAGAAATTTGAAATTGGAGGCAGTGTAAAAACACACGAGCTGCCACAAGCACAGCAAACATTTCTAATCTCATGCACACAAAAAAGGATTAAGTGGAAAGCCCTGACTGTTTTGCCTTTTAAAACCAACAGGGAGGTCATATCCATGCACAAACTGAAATGCGTAATTCTATGCTCACGCACTACCACTGCAGTCCAGTGAATGTTTTAAAACCCAGACACGATTAAAATATGTCACTGGGTATGTGATTTTCTATTAAACCCAACATAGTGAAACGAACTACAATACCTAACAGGAGAAGGTGAACTAATATTTCCATGGCAACCAAAGACTATCAATATCACTATTATTATTATTTGCATTTTACAAGGCACCTTCCTTGAACAGCAATTCCTTTTATGCCCGAGTCTACTTGATAGCTCCCTGAATAGTTCTAATCCATAAGGTGCTGTGTCACATTTTCCTGCTAAAAACACAATGATTTATTATAATTATCTCATGAAACACAATTGTCAAACAAAAACTTGAAGCAAAAACAGAACTTGGTCTCTTTTTACTTCGGTTACTGACTTCATGATATCTTCCTCTTGGCAGAGTGCTTTTCGGGAATGGGCTTTGCTTCTGCAGAGAAAGCTTCCTTATATTTCTCTCTGGGAAGGGAAAAGTGATTTTGGGTCAACTCAGACCCATGAAAAGAGAATAAAACATAAGTTACTGGATCCTTTTGGATAGCAGAGCAGTGGCTAGCTTGAAACATACATTTACTGAGCAACTATTAGAAGTCAATCACTTCGGATAAAGTGGTTGGTAGTCTCAGAGATCTCAGATTTGCAAGGGGGAAAATGGGCAAACATGGGATGTCAGAATAGTCAAGTAAAAGCCCTAATGGAGTTAGCATTAGGGTTAGTGTTGATTCATTACCCAAACCGGGTCATTTTTGCAAATGAATGGACAGTATTAATAATTACACAAGAAAGTTGGATGTCAACTTTATCTCAGTTAGAACTGAAATGGTTGGAATGCAAAGGAGAAAGCAGCCCAAAAACATCTGGAAGAAGGGGCCACCAGGGGCCTCACAGAGATTTTGGAGCTAGGTCACAAAGAGAAAAGTGGATGTTCTTCAGTGTAAATCATAACATATCCCATACATAAATGAAAAAGCATGGATGCATCAAATTGATGCTAAATCTCCTCCCAAAGAAAACTCACAGAATTTCCTTTTAGCCCTGTCATTCTGAGAAAGCTGAAAGTCTGATAATACCAACTGGTCATAACGATATGGGTTGAAACCCCATGTACGTGCACAATTTGGAGAGCACTTTGGATACATTTAATAAAACCAAAGCTACATGGACCCTGGAATTCAGAAATAAGGTTGCTGAAGTTAACCCCAGAATAAATAAAAAGAATGTTGGTTACATAGTGTTTATCAGAGTGAAAAATTAGAAATAAGGTCCCGTGAGCAGAAGAATGGGAAAACAAATTGTAGAAAATCCATTTAATGGATTGTTATTCAGTAGTTAAATGAACTAAAACCCAATGTATTTATCAAAAATGCGTAAACCCAACAAATACACTAAGTGAAAAGAAGACAATAAAAAGCTACTGCAGGATATCTGTTATCGGATACTATACCATTCTGATAAAGATTAACAGCAAAGGTAGTACTATTAATTGTTTAGTTAATTCATCTAGACAAACGCAGCAAAATCTAAGATAAAGCCATGCAGAGGTATTGTAAATAACATCCCAATGAATATGCGAGTGAAGATAACTCATCTTGCTCATACACATGTAATAGATGGAAAATTATCCAGTTTTAAAATAGGAGGCAATCCTGCCATTTGTGTTGGCATGGGTGAACCTGACAGACATCATGTTATGTGGAATTAGCTACAGAAAGAAAATACTGTCTAATCTAACATACAAGTGTTCAAACGGCCAAACTGATAGATGCTTAGGGTAGAAATGTAGGAGGAGTATGGAGGGGGATAAATGGGAGGTATTAGTTAAAGGATTAAAGTTTCATTTATCTCAGATACTTACTCTTAGAGATCTACTATATAATGTAGGGCCTATAGTTAACAATAATGTAGTGCACTGTATTTTTAAATATTTGTTAAGAGGGTAGGTTTATGCTGAGTTCTCTTATCACACACATACACATCATCATCATCACCAGCAGCAGCAGCAGCAGCAAAGAGGACAGAGAGAAACTTTTGGAAGTGATAGATGGGCTTATGGTACAGATTATGGGGATGAATTTGTGGGTGTGTACCTCGTCTAAATAAAGTGATATTTTAAAAAACTTATATGGAAATGTTAAATACAAGATTTTCAGTAGTGATTTGTTCTAAGGAAGAGAGAGGAAGGATTAAGATATACACAGATGCCTTCAACCTCAGGAAACTGAGGTTTGGAGAAGTCATTTGCATGACAACAAGGTTGAAGCCTTAGGTATAGAACCCTTGCCCCTAGACTGGCCACCCACTCTCAAGTCAGAGACGATACCTGGAGCACATAAAGGAATCATAGAACAGGAAGCATCCTTGGTGATTCTATCATTTAATGGGGAAATTGACAAAACTTTTCTGTAGAAAAACAGGTGCTGGGTAGGATTTGGCTATGGATGCTTGGAACTTGTTTTGGAGGCTCTCAAATGTGGCTGTGTACTGGACCATCACCTGAAAGTCTGGTTAAGCACAGTTTCTTGGTTCTGCCCTGAGAGTTTCTGATTCTGTAGATCAGGAGTGGAGTTGGAGATTTTCTATTTTCAACAAGTATCCAGGTTGGGCTTATGCTATTGGGTAGCAACACTTAAGAAAACTACTGATGCAATTCTGTCTTTTTATTTTATGCATGAAGAGAATGAGGACAAAAATATTGATTCAATTTTTTTATGTGAGGCCAGACAACAAATGAGTAAGAGAATGCAATGCATCAAATTCTTTTCATACAGAAATACAGCTTCATTTGAGCTTCATTCAAGGTCTTATTATAAAATTATGTAGAGAGTTTCTATTGTATCCTGGGTGCCATGCTAGGCACTGGGCATAAACGTGACATGGTCCTTGCCTATCAGAGTCTTGGATTCTAGGGAAGACAAAGATGATCTAATTTTCAAGACTCCTGAGAGCGTAAAAGACAAGGAACCACAGAGAAGCACCTGGCTTCTTGAAGGAGTATTTTAAAGGATAAATGTAATCAGTCAGTCAAAACAAGCAGGTGGGGTTAGGAAATTTCAGGCTGGGGAAACAGCTTGTGCAAGGCATGAGAAAAGCAACATAGCATCATGCTTAACAGTGGGAATTCTGGCTCCACCACTTAATGGCTGCAAGGTTGGGTAAATTATTTAGCCTCTAAGCCTCAGTGTCTTCTTCTGAAAGTAGGAACATTAAAAGGACATACTCTATAGTTGTGGAATATGGTTTACTCCAAATAATGAGTGTAGAGTGTTATGGCTGGGCACCTGAAACATAATTAGGCTTTCATAAATACAGTTAGTTGTTATTAATGCTGTTAGTTCACAGTGATATATCAGAACATGATACACTCACAGTCATAACTCAGCTGGAATATGAGGTGTAGGTGGAGACAAGGCCAGACAGTGAAGAGTACTGTTCATGGTCCTTTTTTTAATGTAAAGTTGATCAGCATTCAGTAACAATTTACACAGAAGAGTGACTTGCAAAAGTATGCAATATAAATAAAGAAAAGAGAGTGATGATGTATGATATGGTAATCTAGGAGGCAGAAGAAGATATTGAAGAAAAGATGATGAGGTCAGTTTTGGAAATAAGTGGGATATCTAAAAGGGAATGTCTAGAATTCAAAAGAAAGACCTTTTCTATGAATATGGGGGATACATTTGGCAGCTGAATGGATGGAAGTGTGATAAATCACCCAGTGGTACTAGATAGAAAGATTTGCATCCATGATTAAAAAGTCAGAATTGAGGAATGGAAGAGAAGACTCATGAGATTTTACCCTAGTGGTTAAGAAAAGAATTTCTGGAAGGACATATGATCAACAATGCAGAATATTACAGAGACCAATCAAGATAAGGTTCAACGGATGACAACTGGGTTTAGAACCAAGGCATACCTAGTTTTGTACTAGGTGCAATGCATCAGATACTTTCCATGAAGAAATATATATTAGGCTACTTTCTCTGTCTATGACTTTTCCTGTTTTAGGATTGAAACCCACGACTGGTAGCTTCTTTTCTAGTTCTTAAATGGATTCCATATTCTCATTGTTGATAGGGATTTACAAAAACCTTTTGTTTTTTTCTACATAGTAGCTTTTATCAGCTGGCAGCGGATAGGAAATATCAAAAGAAAAGTGATCATCTTCAACAGCAGGCATTTGCTTTAATTTGGAGAATGAAGGTTACATTGAGTTTTAAAAGAAGTGATCTGAAACCTGCATGAATCTCTACCCAAAGCAGAGACAGATGGATGAACTGATGGGCTCCCTAAGATCATCTCTGCTATTCATATATTAATAGGGTAGGAAACAAATGTGCTTTAAATTACCTGTAGTTCCAGGTAGACCTAGAAATTAAATCCCTTCACATTTTGGAGAAATTATTGCCACTGTAAGATGTGTTAATAGACGTCTAGTTTCCTTGTCATGGGGAATAATTGACTTGTTCACTTTATATTTAAATTAGAGTATCATTTCTGGTAATCACCTGCTAAGTATAAAAGCAATATACTAGAGTTTGTCCAGTGAATAATGGCTTGTATGGCGAGAAAGTGTGAAACCCATGTTTCCTATAAGACACTAGTGGATTTTAATCCAGATCAAAAAGACTTAAGGGAGGTCTTACAATGGTCATCAATTATTTAACACAATGTATTCTACATTATTCAGGAGAACATAGTAAATAAATAGGAGGGAGAGCTGTTTGGTCACATGGTATAGAAATAAGTGCAAATGATCAAGTGCTCCTGTGTTAGAAGGGTTCCTTCCAGAAGACAATGGTGACTGGTCAGACAATGTGTATGAGGAGGGGTTGGATGGTCATCTGTTAGAGATGATACAGGAAATACTGAGATTCTTTATAGCATTGATTCCCACTCTAAAAAAAATATAGAATTGTTCTTGAGTATCCTTCGATGTATGATTTTGGCTTTCCAATGACCTTCAAAACCAGTCACACAAAAAGCCACCACTTCCACTGAAGGGAAAAAGTGACTTTCATTCCTTATCTATATATCTGGAGCTCTAAAACAAAATCAATGTCAGATATCTACTCTGTTGGTGTTTCAGTTTGTTTTGCATCATTGATAACTTTTCTATATAG
The DNA here is from genome assembly GCA_004363535.1 of Dasyprocta punctata. Classification (NCBI taxonomy): domain Eukaryota; kingdom Metazoa; phylum Chordata; class Mammalia; order Rodentia; family Dasyproctidae; genus Dasyprocta; species Dasyprocta punctata. The sequence continues at coordinate 18,783 of RJWM01004431.1, read as the reverse complement.
ATACATAGATCTTTGAATCCTCTTTCATGATAGTAATTTGCATTCTGTTTTTGCATTGAAAGTCTTCTCTGCATTTTTCTATATATGCTAAGCACAAGTCTTCAAATAGAGAACGAATGAAGAAATTTTCACTTCAGATGACCATGGGATGACAGGGTAAGTTTACCCTTTGGATTTAAATGATTAAATAACTAGTATATAAGTTTAAAAAAATTTTTTTTCAGACAACTGACAGCAGACACTAGTCAACTTTGACAAAAAGAAAACAAACAAAATGATCCAGAACACTGTCTAAAAAAAGTCGCCAGGCTAAAGCGCTGTAAGGGAGACCTCAAACCAAATAAGAGAGCTGTTGAAAAGACAAGAATTCAGAGTTTGAAAAGGCCAAGGTAGCTAGAAAGTGTGGTGGCAGTAGCTGAAGAACACAGAACTGAACCAAGATAGAGTTTCAGAGACTTATGGATGAGTTTTGTGTCTTTGACTAAGTACAAATCTGAACATCCTGGAGCAGAGACTACTAAAACGGAGTGAGGAAAAGACATAAAGTTGTAATTGCAACAATTTCCAAAGCTCACAGAAGGCCAGCAATAGTTTTTATTTGCAAAAGACAAAGTGGAAATAAACAAGAATGCAATACACAGTGCACCAGGTAGAATTCATGATGGAGATTATCTTGACGTTGAAAGTAAATTAGCTCTAGAGTTAAGGCTTCTCTTGATTTATCCTAATAATGCAGGATTTCAAAAGTTTCAAATGATCCTAAGTAAAGTAACTGTATGCTAGAACAAAACTCATCACCAGAAGGGGGATAAAATACAATCCAGCAGTTAGAAGAGTAAAATTTACAATATCTGCAATTAATTAAAAATGACAAAGTGTATAGATAGGTAGAAACAGCCTCTATCCAGGAGAAATCTCATTCAGTCAGTAGAAACAAATGAAAAATAACAGGCGATAGAATTAGCAGAAACATTAAAACAGCTGATTTCCTTGTGCTTAAGGAAGCAGAGGAAAACATTAGCATGATGAGAAGTGGAAGTGTTTTCTTCCAGGTTCATGAAGGTATAATTGACAAATAAAAGCTGTGCATATTTAAGGTGTGCAACATAACAATTTTATGTGCACGTATAGTCTTTTGTGCAATGATTACTACAATTAACCTAATTAACACACTCAGCACCACACATTACCTTCTTTTGTGTGTATATATGTGTAGTGAGAACACTTAAGGTCTACTTCTAGTGAATATCAAGTAGATGAGACAGACAATATTATCAAACTTAGTCATTGTACTACACATTAGCTACCCAGAACTTACTCATTTTACAACCAAAAGACTCTGTCTTTCGACCAACATCTCTCCATTCCACTATGCCCCTCACCCCAGCTCCAGAAAACAACTTTCTCCTCTCTGCTTTTATGAGTCTCACTATTATCTCAAGCAGAAGTGAGATCATACAGTATTTGTCTTTCTGTTCCTGAGTTATTTAGCTTAACGTAATTTCCTTCAGGCTCATTCATGTTTGTTTCAAATGATAGGATTTTCTTCCCTTTATATTTTGGCATGTTATCACACACACACACACACACACACACACACACACACACATAGATACAACTCTTTGAGAATTTGATATTGATGAATTGTACGTTTCTGGGAATTTATTCGGAAAAATGGAATCTTCAAAAATACCCCAAGATGAATGTAAACTTCGTGTACTGCAAACATAGACTAATAAAATGAAAATGAAAATTAAACAAATACACAAAGGGATCTCCCAGAAATAAAAATATCTGAAATGAAAAACTACGTAAGAAAAATTTCATGAATTTGAAGATATAGCAGCAGAAAATTTTGAAAATATCAGGTCACCATGATTTATGTGCACCCATGTTTATAGCAGTACAATTTGTAAAACCTAAATCTTGGCAACAACCCAAATGCCCATCAATGGCAGAGTAGATAAAAAAGATGTGGCCTTTTTATACAATGGAGCACTATTCAGCTCTAAGGAAATTTAAATTTGAGGCTTTTATTGGTAAATTTATGCAATTTGAGATCATACTCATAACTGAAATAAAACAGACTTACATGTGTAAACACTGTATTGTCTCTCTAGCATAAAAAACTGAAAGAGTAAATAAGATCCAAAAGGTACAATAGATATTGTGAGAATGAGGAGGGAGGAGATTGCTCAGAAGGAAAGAACAACCCAGATTGGGGAAAGGAGAAAGGAAAGAAGGGAAAAGATTACATATATATATATAAACATACATACATATGATAGATAATTATACTACTAATCTCTGTTGGTTCATCAAAAAAAGTTTGTGCTTTCATTGTTTCATCAGTTTTTCATGCTTATATCTTGTAATCTGAGCAACTACTTTGAAGATGACAATATGCAATATATTAACCATTATTTATCTCCTATTATTTTGTTTTGAAGTTCTGTATCATCGTTTTATTCTTTTTTCATTTTAAAATAAAAAAAGAAAGAAAAGAAAATATAAAAACTTGAACAGAATTTTAAGCATTTAGGAAAAGGTATAAAGCAGTCTAAAACACTTGTACCTAGAATCCTGAAGAAATTGAGGAAGGAGAGATGGTGTATTAAGGTTGTGAAGAAAGCTTGGCCAAAAAAATTTCGAATTTTCTGAAGACCTACACATTCAAGAAATTATATAAACTAGGAAGAGTTGAACATAATGAAAACCATGATAATATTTATCATAACTAAACTGATAAAAACTAGAGACAAAACGCTTAAATGGCAAGAGAAACAAGAAAAAAATACAGTGTATACAGAGATATAAGGATATAAGGATCAGAATGATAGCCAACTTACTTTTAAAGTTATGCAAATCAAAGCCAATAAGATACAATATCATACTGAAAAAAAGCAGAGCAATCTGCAAATTTAGATTTTGTTTCACAGTGGAAATATATTTCATAAATGAAGGTTACAATCTTTTTTCAGAAAAGTGATGTATTTCTGAAAATGAAGTATTCATTGCCCATATATCTGCACTCACAGAGACATTAAAGGAAGTTCTTCAATTAGAACTTCAGTGAAAACATGGATACACATCAAGGAGCAAAGGACATCAGAAAAATTAAGTATGTGATTAATATGAGTCTATTTTTCGCATTTTAATTTCTTTAAAAATAACTGATGGCTTACCATAAAAGCAACTGCATAATAAGGTTTATAAAATAAGTAAAATATATGATATCAGAATCACAAAACCAGGAGGAGCAAAATCAAACATTAATTTTATAAGCTCTGCTTACTAATAAAAGTTTCAAAATGTGTGAAGAAAAGTTGATAAAGCTAAAAGAAGAGATACACGTTTGCACACTTCTCAATGTTTGGCATAACAATGGCAGAATCTGTTCATATACAGCAGACACTGAAAACACTTTCAGTTTTAATGAGGCCTGGGAAACATTCAAAAGTGTTCTGTGAAACAACAGTAGAATGAACACTGATATACATACAGCACATTTTTCAAGTAGACCATGTTCGCAGACATAAAACAAGACTTTAAAACCTACAGAAGTTTGAAAATATGTAAAGTGATATATCTGATCACAATGAATATGTACTAGAAATCAATGACAGGAAAATACCTGGGAAAATTTACAGCATCTTTAAAAATGACATACTGGTCAAGGAAAATAATCATAGAGAAATCAGCAAATAAGTTTGAGTCGAATAAAATTAAATAAGAAAACATTAAAATGTGTGGGGTGCTGGTAAAGTAGCAGAGAGAAAGAAATTTGTAGCATTAAATTCTTACACTGAAAAAAAGAATATAAACCAGATTTCTGGCTCCCACCATGGAAAACCAAAACAGGAGAGAAAATTGAGCCATTTAATGGAAAGAGAAGAAAGGATACAATAAAAATTGGAGACATGGGGAGATGGGCTGGTGGGGGTAGCTCAATGATGCAGTCTGTAATTAACATGCATGAGGTCCTGGCTTTGACTCCCAGGACACACACATACACACACACACGGAAAAAATCAATGGAATAGAAAGCAGAAGGAAAATCAGTGACATCAACAACCACATAGTTCTTTGAGAAATGAGTAAATAGATGATCTGAATAGTCATAGAATTATGGAAGAAATTGAATTGATAGCTTAAAATATTCCTACGAAATTGTCCAGCCCTAGATGGCTTCACTGGTGAGGTCTACCGACCATTTAATCTTCCAGAAAACAGAAAATAAGGGAGCTCTTCTCAGGTCACTTCATGAGACTAGACTGTAATACTAAAACCAGACAAACACATTTCTCAGAAAGAAAAGTTTAGACCAATACTCTTCCCTAGCATATGTTAAAAAGTCTTAAAATACATGAACAATTGGAATCAATAGTATATGAAAAGATAATATATCATGAATGTATTAGATGATATACTATGTACCCCCAAGTCCTCATATACTTTTGATGGGGCTGAGTCTGGCGCTTGTTATTGATTTGTTGTGTAGCACCGGGATTGGTGATGTGAGCACTGCACCTGCCCATGGGTGGAGCTGAGATACAGTGTAAGGGAAGGCAGGTCTTTTTCTTGTGCTTCCACTTTCGCCTTCTCTCTTGCCAGGATGGCTTGCTGCTTGCGGCAGCCATGAATGGTGGCCCCGCCATGCCACACTGCCTTGGAGCCAACTAATTAAGGACTGACACGCCCGAGAAACTGTAAGAAATAAACGTTTCCTTCCCTAATTTTGGGCGTCAGGTATTCTGTCTCAGCAACCAGTAAAAAGTAACTAAGACAATGACCAATTGATCAAGAGACCATGTTGGCTCAACATTCAAAAATCAATCAGTCTGCCAGGCATAGTGGCACACACCTGTAATCCTAGCACATGGAAATCGGAAGCAGGGGAATTGCCACAAGTCTGAGGCCAGCATAGACCAGATAGAGAGACCCTGTCTCAAAAAAACAAGCAAAGAAACAAAAATCAGTCAGTCTAATTTAGCACATTAACAAACTCAAAATACCGTAATTGTTTCAATAGATGCACTATCCTTCTCTTAGGTAGTTTTTCAAGAAAAATTAAAACATATGTTTCCATGTAGACTTTGCATATCAATGTTCCAAGCAGTTTTATTCCAGGTAGGCAATATCTGGAAAAAACTCAAATCTCTATTAATAAGTGAAATGTATACATATATATATATATATTATAGATAGATAGATAGAACGAGTAACTACCCACTAATATGAAGGGATGAATTACAGATACCACTGAAAACAGCATAGATGAATATGAAAATCATTATGCTAACAGAAAGAAATGCCACAAAAGACCATATGCATATGATTCTATTGATGTTAGCTTGTAGAAAATGTATATTATATTGATAGAAAATAGTGGCAGCCAGAAGCCAAATTTTAGAGAGTTGATCAACTATGACTGGGCACAAGGGAACTTTTTGGGATACTGAAAATGTTATGTTTCATGGTTGTGGTGTTTATTATAAGACTGAGTCTATTTATGAAAACTCATGAAATTATAAATCTGAAATTAGATAATTTTATTATAAACAAACTGTATCTCAGTAAGATGAATTTCAAAAAGACAGAGATTTTTGAGTCCATAACTTTATGTAGGCTCTATAAAAACTCCTAGCAACACCTACCTTTTCCAAAATGTCTCTGTTTATATAAAAGATGTGGTTTCGTTAAAATTTTGATATATAAGTAATTCATGTTAATTATTAAAAAATGAAGAAATGAACAAAGGAGGAAAACAACTCTATTGCCCAGAGATGAAACAATTTTTGTATATTGCAGTTTTCCTTCCAAGTTTTTCTTACATAGTTATGAGAGAATATAAAACAAAATTGAATCACACTGTGTATTTGATTTAATATCTTGTTTTTATTACTAAAGCTATAAAGTTACAACTTAATATATGGTGTTTATTTTTCTGGTCAAAATACTCAAACTATTTAGCTTATAAGTATTGCAACTACCTAGCTCATAACTCTCCTTTCAACTAAAAAATAAATTCCAGTTAAAAATGTGTTTTGTGGTGAAAAAATATGACATTAGCAAAATAAAAATCTGAAAAAATTCCATTTATTCTTATTTAGGTAAAAGCAAATGAGTTTTTGGGACTTTGCTCCTACCTATAAACTGTAGTTCCTCCCAATACCTTCCCCAACATTTAAAAAGGAATTTTTGGGGAATTTGATTCTTTATTTCCCTGAGAACTGAGGGCAGAATATTTGGTCAAATTTCATCCTATCTGCAAAAGATTATCCTCGGAGTCAGTTATCTAGCATATCCTTGCTTTTAGTGTATGCTCAGGGGAGAGGTATAGTCAATCACTACAGGATGTAAGTGTATTTGGGAAGCAGAATCACTCTACTAGAAAGCAAGACAAAAGGGAGAATGCTGTGCAGGTACTAGTGAGAGAGGCAAAAGCTGCTAAGAGAGAGAAAGTTTCCTTCTGTTTGTCAAGTGTTTAAATACTTTTATCATCAACGGTTAGCCAGCCATGTGCAAGCATTATGGGGGGTGTGAAGGTACAGATGACTTGGCCACTAGTGCTTAACACACAAATTCCTATAAAGTGATTCTACCATGAGGAGTGAAGAGTTGATGAATTCTTAGAAGAGAGTTTGATCATTTTCAGCTAAAATTCAAGGAATTATAAAGGGAAAAGAGGATCCTTAAAGCTAGGTTGTAAGGGATGGGTCAGATTTTGACAAGTGAAGAGAGATAGGGGCTTTTGGGTTGGGATAGGAAAGGAAGAGAATCTAAATGTGCTGAGAAGCATGGCAGAGATGCTGAGTTGGGAATACGGAGGACATACATAGGAAACGGTTAATTAGTACAGGGTGACAGCAGTAGGTACATGCTGGGGAACTGTGACTGATGAACTTGGAAGCTGAAGCCAAATTAGAGATGGCTTCAGACATCAGCAGAGGAATGTAGGCATTACTTTGTAAGAAATGTGATGACATGGAAGGTTTTTGATCAAGGATAGAGCAGGATGCCTTTCTGCTTTAAATAATCTGGTTGTGATGAATAAAAATGATTGAAATGTGAAGGAAATAAAAACCAGCTAGGAACGCACCAGATGTCTAAACTTACAATGATAGCCAGGGAATATAACAAAATGAGAGATATAAGAATTATTTTGTTATTAAAGCCATGGGGTTTGGTGACGTGACTTTAAGTGGCAGGAATTAGAATGAATCAAGGTCTAGAAGGCAAGCAAGAGCATATACTTCTATTTCTGCTTCCCATGTTCATTGGTGGTTGAGTCTCAGGGAACAAAGGCGACACCTCAGGGTACTCCGAGAGGTAACCCGACAGAACACTGAAGAGTGTGAATTGGGGTTAGGAAGCCTGGGTCCAAATCTTTACCCTGCCACTCACTAGTTACACCATTAGAATCATGCTTGGCACAAAGTATCATATATAAAGTTTGTTAACGTAAATAAATCTTCAATGTATTCATGCAGTTGCATACTAAAGTAAATTGTCATAGGATGTTTTTCTATTTCTGCCCATCTCCAAAAACGTTGGCTTTCCTTAGTACTTATTCTTATGTTTATGAACTATGATATTTGTTTTTACTTAGGCAATGTCATTCACTCTGTATCTTTAACCATCACTGGTATGTTGGCAGGAGACAAGTGTGCATGTCCGCTCGGGCTTGTTCTGCCATCATGGTGCCACTTACTGATGCTTCACAAGTATGAAGATGTACATGGGTAATAAAAGAACATTTAACTCTCCCTACTCAAACCTGCATTTTCTATAGTTCACCAACTCACACAGGGATGCCATTATTCACCTAGTTACCAAAACCTCAAGTTTAAAGTTTATCTTTCATTGCTCTCTTTTTTATTCAGTATATCAGTATGACCTGTAGATATTACTTCATAAACAATTCCAGAATTGATCAATTTATCTCCATCCTCCTTCCTGCCACTCCATCGCCACCATTATGTCTTACGTTCACTTCTGCCAGTTTTCCAGCTGCTTTCCCTCGTTATTCTCCATTTTTATCCTTTAATTCCAGGTAGAAACCTATGATAGACATAAGCATGACTGGAGAGTAAACCAGGCCCAGAATGAAATGATGGGGTATTCTGTTTACTATAGGAATGAACAGCCAGTGATAGCCAGATATTTGAGGGAACTCAAAGCATGAAACAAACAAACAAACAAAGATTAACAAAGAAAAAACTGAACTCCAAAAAAATCCAACTAGTACGACTATAATAATTTAGAAAAATTATATATCCACAAAACAAAGAAATGCTTATGTTGAGTTCAATCCCCAGTATCAAAAAAAAAAAAAAAAAAAAAAAAAAAAAAAAAAAAAAAAAAAAAAAAAAAAAAAAAAAAAAAAAAAAAAAAAAAAAAAAAAAAAAAAAAAAAAAAAAAAAAAAAAAAAGAGCTCATGAAAAAGGATAAGTGCAAAACAAGGAGAATTCTTCAAATTAAAATATAGTTGCCAAATTTAAAAATGTACATATAAATCTTGTATAAAATAACATTACTAAAACCAGAGTCAATACATGGAGATTGAGGAAATTTCCTGAATCTGAATATAAGAAGGAGGCAAATATATGAGAGCAGGAAAATGATAGGAAAATTGTGGATAGAAAGAAAAAGAAGGCTTAGAAGATAGATCCATATGTTCCAAAATCTAGCCAGAATGAGAGCACAGAGGGAAATAATCAAAGAGAAAATAACCAAAGAAATAGTAGAAGAGAATCTCCCTAATATATGGAGCAACTTGAATATTTGTTCATTCAATCAATAACACTTAGTGAATTCTAATTTTTTGCTGGGAATTGTTCTTAGCATTTATAAATCAGTGAACAAGCTAGGAAAATAAATAATCTGCCCTCTTGAAACTTGAACTGCAGCAGAGTTAACACAAATAACAAACACAGAATATATACATCTAGTGACCTTTTTGAACTTCAAGGATAAAGATAATGTACTGAAAACTAGTAAGGCTACACGTGGGCTAATAGGGAACATTTATCTGCAATCGCATCAGACTTCTCATATGGGACAGTGTTTGCAAGATGACAAGTAATGCATAGAAAAATTTGATGGAAAGTAATTTAAAAACTATAAATTCTATTACAAATATCATTCAAGTATCAGTACAAAGAAAGACCCTTTGTTGGATAAATGAGAAACCAGAAAGTTGATTACCCAATAATCTTTCGGTAAAAAATGAATAAAGCAAAACTTAAATAGAATTTAGAAAGTTCTAAAGTGAATTCAAGAGCACACAGCAACTTATGATAAAGAATAACTGTAATTCAGCAAGTAGAGCAAACCAAACAAAACAAACCAAAACCAAAAACAAAAACAAGCTTAGAAAGCAATTAGTCTGCATTTGAGCAAAATGTTAAGGAATGGTCATCCAAGTGGGATGAAACCCTGGCTAGGTTGTGGAAGGGAAGTGACTTGGTTACGCTGCCAAATTTCCAACAGAAATATCTTCAGGAAAAAGTAGCTGGCAAAACACAACAAGTGCTTAAAATCAGGAGTATAAATATATTGTGACATCAATATATTATAATATGGAGATAGAAAAGCTTTATAGTAATATACTATTCATAGTGCTACATACTGATGAGGGGGGCAAGCTGATGAGAAAGGTAATATGTCTCATAAAAATATGCAAGAAATGTGTGGCCTAGAAATAAACACTTTAAAATCAGTCATGATTGTGGTCCACTGATTAATGTTAGGTGATTCTCAGAAAAAAACTCAAATATCCAGGAGTTAAGCAGATAGCCTCCAATAAAGCATAAAAATGTTCTACGATTGATTTTAGCTTCCCCCTTATAAAATTCGAACGTTCAGGTTGGGAGGCAGAGCTGCTTAAAAGCTTGAATTAAGAGTTTGTTCCTGGGAAAAGCTGCAACTAATGCTGGAGATTCTGTAATAAGTAGAAAGCAGGTGGCCACTGAGGCTGTGACAAGGTAGAAGAGGCTCTGGAACACCAACTTGTAAGAGCAGAAATGATGAAGAGAAGGTACAGCAGCCTGAAAAGTAGCTCTCTGATCTAGAAACTGTAGATCTAGAAATGTGCTCTTTTCAGAAACAAGACAAAACAAAACAAAACAAAAAACAAACACAAAAAAGCAGTGTCCAAAAGCAGAATCATTGGTAATGGGAGGCAGTGCTCAAAATGAGTCCAGGATCTGGCACTTTGGCACTTTGCAAAAGTAGGAGACAAAAAACAACTGTCAAGAGGACAATTTTTGGAGCTGGGTGCAAAAAAAATGATCACGATCACTCTGGAACCCTTCCTAAGGACACATGGAGTGGGCTGGTGGGGAGAAAGGCACTCCCAACCCCAGCTATTATCATCCAGGTGGGATGCAACCCAGGCTACGTTAGAGAAGGGAAGTTAACTTGCTTATGTTGCCCAATTTCCAAAGTAAGATCTTCTTCTGTTGGCTACTTGCTATGGAAAAGCTTTTGTGAGGTAGTTCATCTTTCTTATTTTTTATTTATTTATTTTCTTTTGCGGCAGTTTGTCTTTTTTAGAATGTTGTAGAATGTTAGCTTCCATTCGAGTCCACAGACACCTCCCTGTCAAGCTTTCCCAGTCATAAGGAGTAGGTTTCTTGGTTGGGGGTTATAGTCTCGCTGACTCTGATTATCTTCCATCTAACAAAAAGGCAAACCTGAGGTGAAAGCATCCTGCCGTGTCTCCCATAAACAAAATCATTATCGCACAACAATTCAATGAGCACTATTTACCATTAGAACTCCAAGCTGCTTTTCAATAAAGTTGTGCCTGTGGCTTATGAAGGTAACCAAGGCAAGTCTTTCAAATAGGCTTTACCAGGAGGAGGCAAGAGAGGATTTGTCTCCAGCTGGGAAGCCAAGGGTTTATGGGGCCATGTCATGGTTGTTAACCCATTTGCCTTTGCCTAGCGAAATCTGTTTGTTTCGTGGCCAGAAGGCAGCCAGGAGCTCTGCTTTTGAGTCACCCAACCCCTGAGTGGGATTTCAGTGAATGGAAAGTTACTAAGCCTAAGGCTATACAGAAAGATACACTTAAAATATTTGAAGTCAGAACAGATGATCTTTTAATATCTTCCCTGTAAGCAACACAATTATTTTCTGTAACAATCAATCATAGTAAAAGAATTATTTGTTCTTGATCCTTTCTTTTAGATTGAAAAAAATTAATTTACAAACAATTTAAATGTTAAGGGCATTATACCGAATCAATAAATATTAAATGTATGAGCTGAAAATCACACTTACTGAGTAAAAATGTATCTTGCAGTTTACCTTCTGCTTCATTGCTTTAAATTTTAAGTACAAATAAAAACTCCAAATTGTCACACAAGGTACTATCACTGAAGTAAAGCAAGGCATTTTTCTTTGTCTTCATAATCATAGAGATATTTTTGTCTGTTTTTGAATCAAACAGTTTAGATTCAGGACTATGTAGGCCTACGGGCATAGAGACAGGAATGACCCTACAGTGGATCCTAAGGGTTCCACTTGGAACCCTTAGGATCAGAGCCATGGGAAGAGTTGTGGATTCCTACCTGCAATGCAGCCTCATGGAACTAACCTGCAGCCAGAGTCCCTACATGTAAGAGGTGATTTGAACAAATGAGGGGCCCCCAATGAACTTCTGTGCAGATACTCCTTAGCCAAGGACAAGTAACAAAAATGTGCTAATTTGAAAATTTTATAACTCTTACTAAAACTCAACAGTAGCCACATTAATTGTTTAGGGCTTAGACCAAATAAAGAGCTTTTGGAATAAGGGGTATTTTAATCACCATAATTTTCGAACTTTTCAGCACATGGAGATAGCAAAGAGATCAAGCTTTCAGGAGTTTCTATTACTGTTATTAATTCTTTATAGATAGTAAACCTGTTCCTGCTCACACCCAGCATGGTCCCTTTGCACCATGCCTACCTGAGTATACCTCTGACTGGATAAGGCCTGAAGCTCCAGAAGGAGAGACCACGATCAGCTGTCACCTGGGTTGACTGGCCAGGGTTCAGTGTGTGTCCCAGGAAAGTCATGTAACTCTAAGAATTATAGGTGCAAAAACCCAGCCTGCATGAGTGCTCCCTCCCAATGGTTGCAACCTGACCCAAGGAGACCCTGTCTGTGCTAAACTACATGTGCTCTCAAGCTGTACATTTGTGTGCAATGTGTTAACATGTATCTAAAAAGCTTACAGTGCTTCCCTGGATTAGAAGGATTTATGAGGGATTCAGAGGAGTTGTAAATCTGAGCAAGTCTTCTCCTTGCAACATTAAATAGTATAAGCAAAACTATAGTAACGAAAGTAGTAACACGGTTGTACACATTCACAGTCTGTAAGGCATAATTAGGTCTAGTACATAATTTATTTTTACACAAATATTAGAGGCACAAGTCTTATTGTACTTAGCTTATAAATGAGTAAACTGAGGCTTTGAGAGGATCAGTGATTTCCAAACATCACAGAGTTGGTGCATGATGAAGTGGGACTCAAAGCATGATCTTCTGAGTCCAGTGTACTTTGCATTTGACAGCTCTGATGGGTGGTAACAATAGGGACTGGCACAGATCAAAGGATAAATAGGAGGGCTTATTGTTCACAAGAAGTTTGGAATCTGTTATTTAGTAGTAGTTCAGATTTCATTATGTTTAATCCACTGGCAATATTGGTTTCCACCTTGTCTACCTGGAAGATGCCTTCAGATCTTTTAAATACTATCTCAATGGAAGTTTTCGTCTGTGAAGTCATCTCTGATCCCACAGGTACATGTAGTTGATTCCTTTGTGTGTCCAATAGATCACACCATACTTGTTTCACATCACTTCACAGGCTAAACATAATCTCTGATTTGCATGTCTGTCTCTAAACTCAGTTGTGAGTTCCTAACATCAGGAGCCATAGTTTATTTTGTTGTCTTCCTAGTATCTAGTAAAGTGTCTCATGTATATCAAGCTCAGAGTAAATTCTGAATAATAGTCATCTAATTTCTGGGAAGAAATATAATTCAAATTATTTATGATTGAGAGTGCATTAGTACAGTATCGCCATCCTATATTGAGAATGTGCCCATGAAGTTAGATCCTCTTAGATCAGAAATGTAACACATAACACTCCTTTTAGATTTGAAATGTAAATACATGACACTCACTTCACTTCCAAATATCAATAATGAAAACATAAAATCATTCTGTGAATGAAATCCATACTCTATTTCTTAATGCTGCTAATATCTCCCAAACCAATCTCATGTCATATTACCAAACCCAGAGAATACTGAAGCTGGAATGAATCCTTAAAAACTATGCAGTTCAGTACCCTGACTTTTATGTGAGGAAATCAAGATCTTGACATGTCTGTGTAGGATTTCATGTTTGGTTAGAAAACAAGGGCAAAAATCAGTGAGTATTTTCTAATAAACCTTGTTGCTACCATGATCCAAAGAAAGAAGAAAAATGATAACGAAAACACAGTTTGGGAGACAGAATATTGGTGTGCTCACCCACCCACTTTCTGCCCAAGAAAATATGATAATTAAAAGAACTCACGCAGCTCTTGTTTATATTGACCACTTTCAACAGTGATAGTTATTTGTCTGACCAATCAGTATGTCACAAGACTTTTTAAAATGCCAAGTGTTATCCTGGGAAGAAATCAAAATGCTCTTCTATTCCCAAGCAAAAAAGTTCATGTGTATTTTGTTAGCAAAGAAATCAGTATCAAAAAGTGCAACAGGATTTGGAATACAGTGTAGTTTGTAAAACACGCTATGTTCTAGGTCTAGCCCCAACATTTATCTCTTCTACTACCTTCACCATGAATAATTCCCTAACCTTGTTGGAAATTGCGTATCTGCTGATTAGTGAGATGAAAACTTGCTTGTTTATTCTACATGTTGTCACAATGAGACACAACACTTGTTGAGAACATGCACTTCCTGATGGGAGGCAATAAAAATGACATTTTACCACTATGAAGCTTTTCTTCGAACCACAATCTTACTCAGTCAGGAGAAAATCATCAAGCAAACCCAAAGCGGAGGGCATGTATAAAATACCTGACTGGTACATCTCAAAACTAAGGCATAATCAACAAGGAAAGACTGAGAAGAGACCAAGGAGTCAATGGCTTAATGCAATGTAGTGTCTCAAACTAAATCACATATCATAAGAAGAACTTTAATACAAATACAGATGTATTCAAAACAATCTGGAATTTAGTTAATAGTAATGAATTCAGGTTGGTTTCCAAATGGTGAGAAATATGCAGTACTTGCTTTGTAACATATTAAAATTAGGGGAAGTTGGGTAAACAGTATATGGGTACCCCTGACTTATCTTTGCAACTTTTCTGTAAATCTTATTTCAGAATAAAAATTTTATTTGAAAAGATGACAACTAGAAAAGCTTTCTAAAATGTAAGGATAATATTCAAATGTGAGATCACGTCTAGAGAGAGCATGTCTAGATCATGTCTAGAGAGCTGGAATAGATTAATCTCATAAAGGCTTTTTTTACTAGAAGGAAAGTAGAACAGAACCCTATTTTAGCCAAGATTAGCTTCTGATAATCACATTAACTTATTTTCAATGGGAAGAGCACTGTATCTGAAGTAAGTTGTACTGGTTTCCAGACCTACATTGCAAATTTAGTCAATAATTTCATTGACTTAATTTAATTTTTCATTTTGAAGGATAACAGTGCAAAAATGGTTTAGCTAGAATGAAAAATGTCAGTGAAAATATTTTGATAACTATAAAATAGGTATTGCTAAACTATTATATTTCCATGAGAAGCAGCAATGGTATGACTATGAAAGACAGAATAATAGTTTTCCCCAAATGTTCATATCCTAATTCTCAAAACCTTCAAATGTGTTACCTGCAGTGGCAAAATAAACATTGGTGATATGATTCAGGATCGTGAGATTCAAAGGTTGTGATATATTATTGAGATGGGCTAAATGCAATCCCAAAGGTTCTTATAAGTGGGAGGCAGGAGGGTCGGAATTACAGAAGGAGATACAATGGAAGCAGGGGCTGGAGTCGAGTCAGGAAGGAGCTATGAGCCAAGAAACAGGCGATCTCTCCAAGGTGGAAAGGGCAATAAAATAGATTCTCCTCACAGTCAGCAGAATAAATACAGTTGGAAATTACAAGATTTCCAACCTTCAGAATTGTATTATTTTTAGCAATTACAACAGTGTAATCTTTATTGTTCACTTGATTGGCTTGACAGATGCCTAGGAGATCAACAAAACACATTTCTAGATATGTCTCAATGGATCATGGGGGTGGGATCTTGGTTCCTAGCCCCTTCTTCTCTGGCACTTCGCCTGCTCTCTGCTTCTGTTGCCATGAGGTAAGCTTTTCTCTGCTATCCTCCTTCACAATGATGTTTCTGCTGTGGAGTCAGCCAACCATGGACTGAAACCTCTGAAACTGTGAGCCAAAATAAATCATTTCATCCTTTAAATTTTGTCTGCCAGGCATTTTGTAGCAGCGATGAAAAGTCAACCAATACAGAAAACTGTTACAGGAGAATTGGGATTTTTCCTGTGACTATCCCTGACAATGTGGTTCAGAAATTTTTGGAAAAGTTTTATCAGTGGAGTTCAGAAATATTTGGAGAAGTAAGCTAGAGATAGTCTAGCAGAATGTAAGCAGAGCTTGGTGGGCAATTCTGGTTAGAGTTCAGGAGGTCAGAAACACTGTTTCAGGTGGGAATGAGGATCCCACTGGGAATTGGATTAGGGGCCATTAATACTATATTCTGGCAAGGAAATTTGCTACATTCTGTTCATGACCTAAAATTTTGTGTGAGGCTGAGTTTGAAGAATACAGACTCATTGATCTGGTAGAGGGTAAGTTCAAGCAGCCTAACATTTAGGCTATGGCATAAGTAGTACTACTGGCTGCTTTGAGCCAGATTTATAGTAAGATGCAGGAGCTAAAAGTAAAGCAGAAAACTAAAAAACTTGCAGTTCAGCAGGAAAAGAAGTTCTTACATGGTGTTCCTATAGAGATCAGAGTTGTTAAAAAGAACCCAAAGACCAGGTGTGGTGGTGTATACCTGTAATCAAAGCATTCTGAGAAGCTGAAACAGGAGGATTGCAAGCTTGAGTCTATCCTGGGCAAGTAAGCAACTAAACAAGAATCTGCCTCAAAAAAGAGGGACTTGGTATATAGCTCAATGTGAAAATTCCATGATCAACTCTCAGTACTGACAAAAAAAAGAAAAAAGACAAGTTGCCTAGGATAATACAAAAATCTTAGTATAAACTCCTTCCAAAGACTTTGCTTTGAGAAGAGAGTTCAGGGTATCCTGATCCCTCAGGGTATTAAGGAAGTGTTTCCCCACATTTGGCAATTCAAACAATCATGATTCTGCAGCCACAGTCCAAGGGGGCCCAGCCACTGGTTGCAATGGCAGCAGACCCTGCCATCACCAGCATGATGCTGGTTTTGTAGGCATACAGAAGTAAGAGTTGTGGAGTCATAAGGCTTTCCATCCAGATTTCAAAGGAAGGTCTGGGAGGCTAGGTAGAATGTGACAGGGTCGGATTTCCTTGGAGAGCCCTTGAAAGAGCAATGTGTGAACCTGTGGGTATGAAGCTGTAGGAGCCATGGAGACCCCAGGTAATTGGAGATGCAAGGAACATGGAATACCTGCTGAGGAAAGCTTTAAGCAGTGAAGGGAACCAGTCCAACAGAATATCCATGTAGGCTGCCATGAGTAAGACCATAAGGGTGAAGCCAGCCAAGTCTTTTGGATCTTAAATCACAGTACTATATGCCCCAGATGCTGGACAAGGAGCTCTAGATTTAATGTTTCGGATTTGCTTGGTCTAATTCCTTTCTATGTCCCCTTTCCTCCCTTTTGGAATAGAATTGTCTACTCTGTGCCACTGTATTCAGGGATTAGGTAACTTGTCTTTTGGTCTTTTTTTTTTAACAGCTTTCCTCTACTGTGTACCCCTCCAATGGTGTTTCTTCCTTGGAGCCAGTCAGACAAAAATAAATCTTACCAGTAGTAGAATCCTCTTTCCTAAAGGCAGAGACTGAATGACATTGGGGTGACCATGCAGTAAATTCCTACAGGGATGAAACCTTTATCCTGAGTTACACCTGACAACAGAATCAGCAAAGCCTGTTGGTCAAGGGTGGAGCTCTAAGTGAGAGAAAGGGAGGAGGATCAAATTCTAAATTTCAGCCACCAGCCAATAAGGCATGGTCACCAAACATGAGCATGAGGGCCTCAGTGCAGAGAGGCAACAGAAACCAGAGGTTCAATTCAGATAATAAAAGGGCCAAGGAGAAGACAGCAGGAGGAAAATGACTGAAAGAACAAATTAGGCGGCATCCGGATGAGTCTCTGAGAGCTACCATTCACAGACACCTTGTGCAGGCACCGCCCGCTCACTGGCTCTTTCCTTTGTTCCTGCACTGCTGAGCAGCTCTATTTGCCAACAAGTTGCCCAAACCAAACCCTGAAGTTGTGTATCAAAGCCTTGCCTCTCCTTCATTGTCTACATTTGTAATAATTATGTAAACTGTTTGGGAAGCCTGGGGTGGGGTGATGTAGAGAACTAGCTTTGGTTTTCTTCTGTGGATGTTCTTCAAGCAAAAACAAGAAAAACAATTATCCATCCAAAAATATGATTTCCTGCCTCAATATCTTTAGATAATATCTTTGGACAATGTCTGCTTCGTCTTCAAATGCCACCTGTGGTGGATTTGGATTGAGCATTTTAGGAGACTTTTGTAGTGTTGTTCCACATGGGTCTGTGGTTGGTCAAGTTCTAAACTGGCCTCAGAATTTCCATGTCCTGGAGTACACTCTGTTGAGGATGGATGGGATTTTCAAGTCGGCTGAGCTCTCACTCCTGTAATTAGGTTGCTTTAACTGGTAAAAAGACATTTTGCAAATGTAAATAATATTCTCAGTCAGCTGAGTTTGAGTGATTCCAATGTGGTATTATGGTGAATAGGTTTGATCTTTAAGGAAAGTCTAGAACTTTACAGAAGAGAGAGATTCAAAGGAAGAGACATACTTTCCCTTTTGCCTTGAAGAAGGAAATAGCCATCTTGTGAACTAATTATGGAGAAGGAGTAGCCTGTAGGAGCAAAGAGCTTTAGTTCTATAACTACAAGAACAGAATTCTACTGAGAACCTACATGAACTTGGATCCAGATGATCATGAGTCAGACTGGCAGCTTTTGTGATTTGTGAGACTCTTAGAAGAGGTTCTAGCTCAGCTATGCCCAGAATCCTTACCCACTCACACTGTGAGACAATTGATGTGTGCCATTTTGAGCTGCTAATGAAGTGGTAATTATTACACAATAATAGAAAACCAGTGCAGGAGCTGTTAGCTTTGTGGAGAAATAAGGGACAAGCATGACCTAGGGAGGCCACTCTAGAGCAGTGAGAACCCCCAACCCTATACAGCTTGCTTTCTTTATAGGATGGTTGAAAACAAAAGAGCTCTTGCACTCATTACTGATGTCTAGCTCAAGACTTTTAAGCAAAGAAAACTGGCTCTTTTGCAAAACAAAGTTAGTTAGACCTCAATGTTCAGCAACAGGTACTTGGGCATAATACATTCATCTTCCAAAAATCTTGAGATTTAAAAAACTACCCAACAAGATAGGGATACGGAAGAGTTTACTGGCCTGAGTGGACCATTTCCAGTTGCTTTTAGATAAAACACATTGGGAAGATTTGGCAAGCCAATGCACTCTGTTACCAAG